>JAMFLL010000189.1:0-54635 GCA_027475725.1 Pythium rhizo-oryzae | reverse complement strand
TCCACCATCCAGTACTTCGGGCTCCAGATGAACGTGCGATTGTCGGCCAAGCAAATCGAGATGCACGACTACCACGGCCACGACCCGGCCCAGCAGCCGCCCGAGCCCGAAGTCGCGGCGGTTGTGGAACCGGAACCGATTTCCTCGGACGACGACATGGACGGAACCGTTCCGCACGGCGAGGTGGGTGCGTCCGCGACTGAGCTGGCGCGTAATTTACCGGCGCTCGTGGAGAACCTGCGGCGCCTGCGGCTCGAGATGGAGAAGTGCAACAAGATTTACGAATCGATCAACTTGGGGCAGCGCGCGAGCGGCAAGCTCGCGCCGGGCGACGACCTGGGCAGCGAGGACCAGGACCTCGAGAGCTCGTACTCGAGCAAGGCGAGCTGCGACGACTTTGACCCGCTGGGGCCGTACGGGCCGCCGTCCATCTCGCGCGCCGTGTCGGCCGCGTCGGTCGCGAACCGCCGGTCGATGGCGCAGATGCAGCCGCCGGCCATGCGCTCGAGCCTGCGCGTGTCCACGATGATGCAGCAGAGCGTGAGCTACTCGGTCATGTGGGTGAGCGGCGAGTGCGGCATCTCGCTGCGCAACTTCTCGACCAACAAGATTGGCGCGCAGATCGCCGTGCTCCAGCAGGCCGACGGCGTGACCACGGGCATCTCCAACTGCCGCTTGGGTGACCAGCTCATCTTCGTGAACGACGACCGTGTCGAGGACATGCGCTTCAAGGACATTGTGCAGAAGCTCAAGAGCACGCGCCGCCCCATCTCGCTCGGCTTCCGCGCGAACCAGAACATCCAGACGTCCCCCACGGCCGCGTCGTCGGCGAGCCGGTCCACGGTCGGCTCCATGGCGCGTACGAGCAGCTCCAAGGGCTTTTTCGGTGGTAGCAGCGAGTACGACGACTACGGCCGCGCCTCCACGTACCAGGTGATCCAGGACCTCGGGCTCGACCGCCAGACCAACTCGTCTATGCGGTCCTCGACCTCGACGCTCTCGGACGACATTGAGATCTTTTGCAAAGAGCAGGAAGAGATGCACAGCGACATCATCGTGCTGCTCACCGAGACCGTGCTGCGGTGCGAGAAGCTGCAGCAGCAGAACATGGACCAGCTGCAGAGCCTGATGCAGCTCGCGCCGAACGTCCAGTCGAGCGAGTGGCGCGACAGCAATGGGCCCGAGTCCGTGCTGGCCAAGTCGTCGTTAGCGCCCGTCGAGTCGCCCGCGGCGGCCGTCAAGATGCGCGAGTCCATGCTGGCCACGAAGCGGGCATCGACGACAGCCTCGAGTGCGTAAATTATACAGATAGGTGTGGATGTCTCTTTTTGAAAGGGCAGCGAGTGGGGCCAAGTGCAAACGCCACGCGACTCGCGCGGGATGCAGGACAGGAGAAAACAAAAGTATACGCGTGAATAGTTGTTGACGATGCACGCCTCGTTCCATTTGCCCTAGACTGTCCGCGCTGCGTGTCGGAGAGCAATGCTGCGCCATGTCGGGCGAGTGACACTGGGTGTGGCACATGTGCATATCCTCGCCCAGTGGGTTGTGCGATCCGATGGGAGACCTTCATCATCCCGATCATCGATCGGGCCGACGAGGCTTCGCGAACAGAAATGGACCCGTAGAGGCGGCCACACCAGCCCGCGCGCACGTGTAGGTGTCTCGCGTGGCCTCGCCTATGCGAGCGTCTTCAACGTCCGTGGGTTCATTGAACCAGTGTTGCCGCCCACCATTGGACGACGGCGGCCGTGAGAAACCCCGACGGCACTGCTTGAGCTCGAAAGGCGCGGACAGCGCCTCCTTGCGCGGACGGCGCCGCTTTACGTAACCTACACAACTGTACTCGCGTTGAGACGCGCCGCCGCCGCGCCTCTCCGACACAGCAAGATCAGCACTTGATCCTCCAGCTCCGGGCAGTAACCCTCGGCGGTTCCAGGCAGAGGGCGCCAAGGGATCACCATGCTATGGGTCACTCCCACGCCCCGTTTTCTGTAGGATCCAGTGCGAGCCTCAATACATTGCACGCCACTTGCAGCGATGAGACCTCCATTTTCCTTCCATCGCAGAGTGCGATCCGCAAGGAGCGAGTCGACCATTTGGACGCGCGGCGCTCGTCACACGTCGCACCGTGGCGATTGCATCCGTCCAACAATCCAATCCAGTCCAACACCTCGAGCATACATATCCAGTTGGAGTATTCTTCGCCAGCGACACCGTGGATCATGGTGCGCGATTCCATCGGCCACCTCTCCGTCGGCAATTTGGTGGGGCTGGTGACCTGTTGACGACCACCTCAATGACTACGCATTGTCCTCTTATTGGCTGAAACTGAAATTAGAAGATTTTGATTGGTCTTAAATGGATTTTAAAGAGGTCACGGGGACGACTGACTGACTATCAGACAGCTGGCTCAATGAATCCGGTGGGGCAGTGGATTGCGGTTCCGCGCGATCAGAGGGGAAACCAAAGCGGACGCCCACCGCCTGGGATCGCCGCCTCTACAGAGCTGGCTTCAAGCCGGAGAGCGTTTGTGCTCCGCTCCTCTCCTCCGCTGTTCCACTCTCCTGTCCCCGTTCTCCCCTTTGCTTGAACAGCAGAGGAGCGTCTGCGGCCCTCATGGAACGGCTCCCGGGTGGTGGCTGTGTTTCGCGTTCCAGCCCTCTGCCGCCCAGCAGTCGGCAATTTGTCTCCAGTGCCGAGCGCTCCGCGAGTGACCGAGCGGAACAGCCGCAGACCCGAGGGTCTCCGCTCCCCCTATTCCAGCGCGCGTCCGTCGAGCGCGACGCCACTACTCCATCCACTCCCCCGCTCCTCCAGAGGACGGGATCGAGAATCCGTTCTCCCCCCGCTCTCCTCTTCCTGTCGTTCCCCTACGCAGTGATCGCGCACTCAGCCGGTAGTACATTCCCCTCCCATATTCACACACACATTACGCAAGAATGCCGCGGTACCCGACGACGACCACGCTGCTCGCGCTCTGCCTCGCGCTGGTGCTCGCCGTGGGCGCGACGCGCGCCGCCGACGAGGTCTGCCAGACCGGCACGTGTCTCGCCAACGGCGACACGCTCTGCGACCGCGCCACGGGCTCCTGCCCGCCCTGCATGTACGCCATCTCGGGCGGCTACTCGTGCTACGGCAAGATCGGCAACGCCTGCCCGTACCCGGACACGCTTACGATCTGCTCCGAGGCCGCGCCCGCGACCCGCGCGCCGGTCACGGCGGCGCCCGTGACCGCGGCGCCTGTTACGGCGGCCCCCGTGACCGCCGCGCCGGCCGTCGTGACGCCTGCGCCGGTGCCGGTGGTCACGCCCGCCGCTGCGGACAGCTCCGCCACGACCGACGCGACACCGGAGACGACCACCGCGCCGGCCGATGATGACGTTAAGACGAGCTCCACGACGACCCCCCAGGCGGCGGTGTCCGCCGTGGGCACGGTCGCGCCGTCCAACGGCACACAGCCCGCTGCGACGCCCTCGTCCGCACCCGTATCCACGGAAACACAAGACGCGCTCGCCGACACCAAGGCAACGCCCAAGGAATCCCCACAGCTGGTGAACATCACGATCATCGTCGGCGCCCTCGTGGGCGTCGTCGTCGTCGCGCTCTTCATCGTGCGTCGCGTGCGCCAGCGCCGTGATATGCCGATGGACATGGGCTTCGACGACCTGGGCTTCAAGACACCGCAGCAGGGCGGCGGCGGCAAGGAGTTCTCGACCGTGCTCAGCTCCACTCGCTTCGGTGGCGACCAGGCTAACCGGTTCACGACCAACACGCAGCCGATGACCAACCGGATCGACTTCTCGACGCTCGAGCCGGAGAACCCCATGGTGACTCGAACGAAGAGCCGCCACCAGAGCTACGCGGCGTCCGAGCCGTCCAGCGAGATGGACGACGGCGTCTCGGAGCTCGAGTTCAGCGTCGGCGTCGGCAGCTCCACAAGGTCCCACCAGTACGCGCAGCATGTAGAGGACTCATCCAGCCGCCCGCGCGCCAAGTCTCGTGTGCGCGGCATCGAGAAGTCGCTCATCCAGAACCACTACCCGGAGCTCGTGGGCAGCTACAACAGCGACGTGGGCAGCATCGCGTGCAGCGAGCGGTCGGACGACTTCGACATCGTCGACCCTGGCGCCATCCGTCCAGGTGAGCGACGCAACACCGAGACGCTGGTCGCGGACGGCCGCTTCCGCCAGTTCTCCACGGCCAGCCTCGCCGAGAGCTACGTCTCGGACGCGACGACCGACCAGAGCTCGGAGTACAACAACAGCGTCTACATCTAGACGACAGCCGCATCGCTGTCGCCGCTCCCCAAGTCTGTGTATATGTGCCGTGCGTGGTTTTGATTAGACGAGTAGTGTTCTGTTTAGTGTGCGTGGCGTGTAGTGATATGAAAATGACAGTCTCTTCTCAGCGTGCGAACGACAGCATCGCCTGGAATACCACCGCGTCTTCTCTCCGCCATGTAGTAGTTCAGTATACACACACTTGGTGAGACCGTGCCATCTTCATCTCCATGTTTCCTGGTGAATTCCAGGTGTCAAATGTTGTTCCAGGTTTGCGGCTCTCTCGAGAATGTAACGCGAAGGTTTCTGGAATGAGAGAGGGGGCTGGGTCCAGTTCCTTCGCGACACCTTCATGCAACATTTTCGTACCTGGACGAAAGAGAACACTCGAAAAGACGACTCAAAGGAAATCTTCCACGCGGCTTGAAGAAGCGGCCAGCGCGGGGCTTGCTGTGCCACGGACGAGAGAGAGAGAGAGAGAGAGAGAGAAGACGACGAGCCGCGCGCGTGCAGTGAAGCGATGAAGAAGCTGGTGATCAAGCCCTACCGCCAGATGGGCATGGACGCGGCGCGCGCCAACGAGATCTGGGAGTCGCTGCGCCGCGCCATCGACGAGATCTTCTCGCACAACGCCAGCCAGCTCTCGTTCGAAGAGCTCTACCGGTACGCGCGCACGACATGCGATGGATTCGTGGCTGTACGGAGACGGACTGATGTGTGGTTCCGTGCTGCTTTGGCAGGAATTCGTACAACTTGGTGCTCCACAAGCACGGCGACTTGCTGTACAAGGGCGTGATCGGCGTGATCACGGACCGCCTGGGCCGCGTCGCGAGTGAGGTCGCGGCCGTCGGGGACGACGCGCTGCTTACCGTGCTCAACCAAAAGTGGACCGACCACCAGCTCATCATGACCATGGTGCGCGATATCCTCATGTACATGGACCGAACGTACGTGCAGCAGAAGCGCAAGCACCGCATCTACGACAGTGGGCTCTACATCTTTCGCGACGTCGTCGCGCGGAACCCGAATATCCACGAGCGTCTCCGCGTGCTGCTGCTGCGTTGCATTGAGCAGGAGCGGCACGGTGAGCTCATTGATCGCGGGCTCGTGCGAAACATTCTGCGTATGCTGGTGGACCTAGGCGTGCAGTCGAACGCCGTGTACGAGGACGACTTTGAGTGCTACTTTCTCGAGCAAACGCTCGACTTTTACCGCGCGGAGGCGCAGACCCTGCTGGATCAGAACACGTGCCCTGAATATCTCGTGAAGGCTGAGAAGCGGCTGCAAGAGGAAGCTAACCGTGTGAACCACTATTTGAACCCTTCGACGGACCACAAGCTCAAGAGCATAATCGAGACACAGCTTATCAAGAACCACGCAAAGACCCTTGTTGCCATGGAGAGCTCTGGCTGTGTCGCAATGTTCCGCGACAACAAGACAGACGCGCTGCGGCGCATGTACTCGCTTTTCCGGCGGGTACCCAGCATCATGAATGAGATCAGTGAGTGTGTTTTCGAGTATATTCGAAGTACGGGCGAAGAGCTGGTGAAAGTCCAGTCCAACCCCGAAACCGCCGTCGATGCCAGCCAGTTCGTCGAGAAACTACTGGCACTGCGAGAAAAATTCGTGAACTTCTTGTCCGAGTGCTTCTATGATGATCCGCAATTCTACAAGAGCACAAAGCAAGGTTTTGAAGCATTCATGAACGTCAGCACATTGTGCGCCGGCTACTTAGCCCAGTACTTGGACGAATTGCTGCGTTCAAAAAGCCGTTTCGAAGAAGAGATGGATGTCAAGGTCGGCCAGGTAATCGCACTCTTCCGCTACCTGCAAGACAAGGACGTGTTCGAAGAGTTCTACAAGGTGCTCCTGGCGAAGCGTCTCTTGACCGCGCGCGGCACGTCTGATGAAGCAGAGAAGCTTGTAATTGCCAAATTGAAGGCTGAGTGTGGGTATCAGTTCACATCCAAGCTCGAGGGCATGTTCAAGGACATCAGCATTTCGAAAGACCTGATGGAGCTTTACCGCAAGTTCATGACAAGCGCGAATTCAATCGCCATCAAGGCTGAGTTTGGCCAGGGTGCTCCTGACACACTCGTGGATCAGTTCAATCTGATCGCATCTCCCCTCAGCGTTCAAGTTCTCACAAGTGGATTTTGGCCCACGGAGCCAGTGCAGATGTGCTTACTGCCGCCGGAGATGCTGCATATGACCAAGTCATTCGAGATGTTCTACGTGTCTCGTCACAACGGGCGAAAGCTTACGTGGATGCCGAACATGGGTAACGTGGATATTCGTGCTACGTTCTTCGGGAGTGGGTCGGATGACAAGGCTCGCCATGAGCTGAACGTTTCCTCCTATCAAGCTGTGATCCTCATGCTCTTTAACCAACGGCCGTCATGGCGATACAAGGAGATCGAGCAACACACCGGCATCGAGACTTCGGACCTCAAGCGGCATCTCATTTCACTCTGTACACCGAAGTACAAAATCCTGAGCAAGTCATCCAAGGGCAAGCGCATTGACGAAGAGGAAGACGAGTTCACAGTTCACGATGGGTACAAGTCGAAGCTGTATCGTGTGCGCATTCCGCTTGTTTCGCAGAAGGAGTCGTCACTCTTGCCTTCCATGGGCGCGGGAGGCATGAGCAACTCGGCCGATGTGCTTCCCCCCACAGTTGCTGAAGATCGGAAACACTTGGGTACGCTCTATGTGGAAAACTGGATCTTGCTGCTCTCTCGCGACGTATTGACTCACTTCCGTTTTGTTTCTGTCGAATCCAGTCGAGGCCGCAATCGTGCGAATCATGAAAACGCGCAAGCAGATGCAGCATAACAACCTGATCACCGAAGTGACCAAGCAAATGACGGGTCGCTTCTCCCCGACACCGCAGCTCATCAAGCTGCGCATCGAGAGCCTCATCGAGCGAGAGTACCTGCAGCGCAGCGCGCTGGACCGACGGGTGTACAACTATCTTGCGTAAAGCCTCACTATCTCTGTGTGGAACCAGCGTCATTTTTCTACTTTTCTCGTCGGTAAAACTCACCATTTCAACAGAATGAACGAAACAAATTCCCAAGTTTCCGTTTTTGAGATCATGCCAAAGTGGCCATGCGCACTTAGCGTTGCCTCAGATTAATGCCCTGTGGCACTATTCGTGGCGTTGCGTTGTTTCATGTCGTGGGAGCTGTTGCAACGCGGCCGCCAGACGCAAGGTTGCGAGCTTTGTCCGCCCCTCCCCCGCCAGCGCCGAAGGAGCGGAGAGCGCCTTGCCCATGACTTCGTGGCCGACGACCGCGCTCTGGCGGGCCGCCTCGGGCCCGCTGCCGTGGGCCGCGCTGCTGGTCGCGCTCGTGGCCGTGGCGCTCGCGGCCGTCGTGTCGCGCGTGCGCGCGGCTGCCACGGCGCCGTCACCGCACAAGTTCGTCCACGCGTCAGAAGACGCAGGCAAAGTGACCGTGAGCGAAGTGCCGTGCGAGCAGCTGCGTGGCAGGCGCCACGCTGCGACTGCGCCGGCCGTGCGGTCGGTCGATATCCAACCGGCCGCGCGCGAGATGCTGGCCGTGCGGACGCCCACGATGCCAACGATGCCTACCCAGACACAGATGCCCCCCGTGCTGCCATCATCGGCCACGAAGGCGCCACCAATGCCAGCGATGTCAACGCCAACGCCAACGCCACCGCCAACCACGACCATGCCAACAATGTCGGCCAACCCAACGATTCTTCCACCGACCCCAGCGACGACCACACCAACGATCTCCGTGGCCGGCCCCGCGGAGCGGGGCGGTCTAACCACGACCAGTCTAAGCACGGCCGCGTGCGGCCGCCTACGCCTGCGCTGGAAGGCCAGCGGGTACGTGCTTCTGGCCGCGACGCTGCTCACGCTCTGCGGCCACAGCGCGGCCAGCGCGGCCGAGGCCACGGCCGGCTACGTCGTGCTCGTCGGTCTGCCCGTGCTCGACCGCGTGCTGCCGCTCCGCAGCCTCGCGCAGGAGCTGCTCCAGCGCGGCTACCACGTCGGCTTCGCATTGCCAGAGGTGCGTTTATCCCCCAGTTTGTTTAGACGTGTTTTTCAACAGTGTTGTTGTATGGTGGGCTAACCCATGCGCGCATATATACCCTCTTGTCCAGCACTGCCGCCACTGGGTCGCCGAGATCGACCAGCTCGAGTTCATTTCACTCGGCAACCTGCGGCTCCCGGGCCTTGCGGACGCGGGTGTGGACGCTGTGGACGCTGTGGACGCTGCGGACGTGTACGACCACTACGCGGCCACGCTGCGCCGCTTCGCGTCGCTCCAGCGCCCCATGTTCACCGCGCTGCTCGAGGACTTTGAGGAGGACCGCCCGGCGCTCGTGGTGCTCGACCGCTACGCCTTCGCGGGCTTCGACGCGTGCCAGAAGCTGGGCGTGCCCTACGTCGTCCACGCGCCGTCCATGCTCATCGACGCCGACGCGCCGCCCGCGTACGTGCCGGCGCCATTCTCCGCCTTCACGCTCCACGTAGGTGCCCTAGCTTGCGAGACGATATCCAGGGGAACGGACGGTTCCTAACCGTTGCCGTCTTTTATCTCTCTGTTTCCAGACGCCCAGCGTGCTCGCGCGCTGCCAGAACAGCCTCCAGCGCCTGCGCTTCCGGCTCGCGATGGTGCGCGTGTTCCGCGAGATCAACGTCGTGCGCGCCGAGCACGGGCTCGCGCCGGTGCACAGCAAGCACGACCTCTTTGGCCACGCGCTCGTGCTCGTGAGCTCCATGGTCGGGCTCGACGAGCCGCGCCCCATCGCGCCGCAGTTCCAGCTCGTCGGCATGCTCGAGCCGCCCCCGCCCAGCGCCCAGAAGCGGCTCTCGAGCGAGTTTGACGCGTGGCTCGCGCGCGACGCCGCCAAGCCGCTCGTGTTCGTCAGCTTTCACGGAGACACATCGCTCGCGCCGGAGTTTGTGACCGCGCTCCTGAGTGGGCTCGAGCTCATCGGCGCGCGGCTGGTGTGGAAGATCGCGCTGGTCGAGCAGGCCGCGTTCGATCTCGGTGCGCGCCCGCGTGACTCGGTGTTCTTCGTGCGCGATGACGATACCACGATGGACGAGTCGCTCGTGATGCAGCGCGCGCCCGTGTCTCTGCTCATCACCGCAGGCAGCCACTTCTCGGTGCTCCAGGCGCTGGCGCTCGGCGTGCCCGTGCTCGGCGTCCCGTTCACGGCAGAGCAGGTATGTGTCCGCTATCATAACTTGAGTCACGCTGTGGACCTCACTGATCGTTATTGTGTTTCTCTCATACTGCAGTGGGAGACCATGAACATGGTGGTGCGCACGGGCGCTGGTGTAAAGCTGCCTATGGCCTCGCTCTCGGATCAGCGTGTGCACGACGCCGCGATGGCGCTGCTGTACAAGCCGCGGTACGCGGCCGCAGCGTTCCGGCTGGGCGAGATCGTCAAGACGGGCGGCGGCACGACGCGCGCGGCCGACCTCGTGGAGTCTGTGCTCGAGTTCGGCGCGGCCCACTTGCTGCCGGCGCGCAACGTGCAGCCGCTGTACAAGACGTACCTCGTGGACGTGTACGCCGTGTACGGGCTCATCCTCTTCTGCTCGGCGATCGTGCTGCGCTCGTGCTTCGCGGCGTTGTACCACATCCTCCAGCTCGCGCCGGACGTCCACTTGGGCGTGACGCTCGACGACGACGACGACAGCGGCGAGCTGTCGAACGGCGACGGCGGCCACCACCACGACCTCCACAAGCCCGCGACGCAAAGTGGCCACAGCCACGGGCACCACAACCACCACCACCACGACCACGGCCACAGCCACCACAACCACCACCAGCACGCCGCGCATGGCAAGGAAAAGCACGTGTGAGCGTGCATTGAAGCGATTGCCAGTGTCGATCGCGCTCGTGCCTGAAGAGGAGGCATGAGCCCGTGTCTCTTGCTCTTGGGCCTGTGATTCCCAAAATTTGAGAAAACATGGTCAAAGCGAATCGAACGGACGCGCGTGGAAAAACAACCTTGTCTAGGTTTGCATGTGTGTCCTTTCATGGTCTCACCTCACTGGATAAGTCAGTAGTCGAACCTCATACATGCGAGTCGCACGTGGCGCCAGCGTCGCCGACGCGTCGCTCGCAGCGCTCACGCAGCGCCTCCTTGCGGAGCAGCGCGCGCAGTACGCGTCGCTGTCGTTCGCGCAGGAGCAGCGCCGGCTGCGGATCCACTTGCAGCGCGTGCTGCTCGTCCACGGCGCGTCGACAGCCGTGCCCAAGACCCCACAGGAGCTGGCTACCGAAGTATCAAGTGCCTCGCCGCCGCCGTGGAGCCATTGGCGCGAGCAGGCGATCGCGCGGGATGCGTCCAAGGCGCACCGCCGATCGAGCGCGCGTGTGATCCAGCGCCTCGTGCGGCGCTGGCTCGCGCGCCGACGCAACATCGAGCTGCCGTCGACCAGCGAGTGGATCTCCGTGGTCTCTCCCGCGGGAGAGAAGGAGGCGTCGACACGCCGCCGTGATGCGCCCGACGCCTACGCCGCGAAGGGTGTCGTGGTGGCTCACGAGAGCGAGCTCCAGTCGACGCCCCCGACGCTCACCGAGCCCTTCCAGGTGATCGTCGAGCTGCTCGGCGTGCGCGACCTCGCGCTGACCCCGCAGCAGGACGACATCGTGGATGTCACCGTGGCGGTGCGACTCGTGCGTCAGCCCACGAACGAGGAGCTCGGTAGCCTCGAGGCGTCCGCGGTCGTGTCTGTGAGCGAGGACCTGCAGTGGGACGACCAGGTGCTGCAGCTCGGCGTCGAGACGGCGGAGAGCGCGCTGCGCGACGATGCCGTCGAGATCGAGGTTTTTGCGGTGTCGCGCGCGCGGCGAACGGCGCTGGGCCGGCTCACCGTCGCGCTGGACCTGCTGGAGACGCCGCTCGCGGACAAGTCCGCGATGACGCGCTGGTTCCCGCTCGAGCGAGGACGCGGCGCGGCCGTGCGGCAGGCCAAGGGCGAAGTGCGGCTGGGCATCCGGCTCTTGATGCGCAACCCGGCGAACAGCCGCGTTCTCAGCGACGACGTGTGGGTTCCTTACGAGCGTGCGCCGCTGTCTCCTCCTCGTCGCCAACAGGCCTCCGCCACTCGTAGCCGAAAGGCAAACGCGAAGGTTTCGTCCAACAAGCCGCCGCTCTCGCCACGCAAACGCGGGGCGTCGCCACCAGCGTCGCCGGCTCGCGGAGCCAGTCGAGCACCAGCCACTCGCGCTCGGTACACTCGCGCTGAAGCCATGTCGCCTCCGTCGTCGCCCTCGTCGTATTATTCGTCCGACAGTAATGCCGAGCTCTCCCCACGAAAGGCGTCCCCGTCTCCACGCCCATCTCGCGGTATCACCTCCCGACGCGGATCCGCTTCTTCTGGCGGCATCGTTAGCAGCGCCTCCTCGCGAAGAGAAGGGCCTTTGAAAGCGGGCAGAGCAGGAGGCATCAGCCCGGAAGAGCGGTCGCTGTCACCGCAGCGAGACCCTTCGGACGCGAGCGACGAGCGCGCAAAGCCCCTGTTCCTCAAGCGGAAGCCCTACAAAGTGGTGTTCCAGAAGCTCGACTGGTCTCGCGTGAGTTCCAAGACTGACAGCAATTGGGGGACTGGTGGCAAAGCCGCCGGGGCCACGCAGAAGTCAGGCTCCTCCCCGCGGCGCGTGAGCTCCGGGCCGTCAACCAGCCAGACGCCACTGGCCGGGGCCACGGTGCCCGCAGTAGCAGCATCACCAAGGCGATCCACAACCGCAGTCAGCGAGGAGATCGCGGCCGTGGCGCAGCGCGTGTACGCAGCGTGCCACGTGACCAAGGAGACGGCCGCGCTCGCGCAGATGCGGTTCCGCACGGAGCGGAGACGGTGGCGCGAGTCGCTGGAGAGCGCTTTGGGGGAGCCGGAGACCGGCGGAGAGACGGACTCTTCGCCGCCGGGACACGGTGCCACGAGCGCACTTGGCGACGCCGCGCTCCACGCGCTGTGGACGACGCTGCAGAGCGACGCGGACGGCGCGACCTACGCGGCACTGCTGCGCGAAGCCACCACCTCGCTCTCGGCATCTTCTTGCACATAGAAAGGTCGGTATTATGCAAAATATACAGAATCCGTTCCTAAAATATCGGTAAGCCGAGCAACGATACCGGTGTCCATACCGGTATATCTTCGAAGAGCTGCCAAACATGAACAAGCTTCAAGCTCCAAGAGGAAGGATCGAAACGAAGTGGAGTTCTGTTGGGGTGGAGGAAGATGACGGAGCCGTCGCCCTCGCCGCCGCGCCCGCCGCCCGCGCCCTCTACCGCACCGACCGGAGACGCCGCCCACGCCGACGACCATGACGCCGCGCTCCACCACCGCTCGATCTCGGACGACGCGCCGTCGCCCTCCCACGCCGCCGCCACGTCGCCTGCGCCGCCCGTGTTCACGTCGGCCAAGGCGTCGGCGACGGCGTTCGCCTCCAAACTCGCGTTCGGCGGGCGCAAACTGCTCTCGCCGCTCGCGGGCGTCGCTGCGGGTGCTGTCGGTGGCGGCGCCGGCGCGCAAAAGGAGAGCGCGAGCGCGGCGCCGTCGGCATCGCCGGTCGCCTCGTCCGCGGCGTCCGCCGGAAGTGACAACGCACGAACCAACTCGCAGAGGGCGGTGGCTGCCACGACGGCTGGCGCCGCCGCCGCAGGTGCTGCCGCCAGCGCCGCACTGGCGTCTTCGATCGCCGGCGCGAACGCTGCGGTGAGCGATGCCGCGTCCGCGGTCTCGAGCTCCCTCAGCTATCTCTTCGCGGGCGCGTCTCCAGCGACGGGGCCATCTTCAACGCCGACGCCCACCTCGTCCACGGCACCGACATCGACGACGAGCAACAGCAGCAATGCGCCCGCCATCGACCCAGCCGAACTCGAGCAGCTCGAAGCAGAGTTCCGGCAGGTCACGGCGCAGCAGCGCATGCAGATCCTCGAAGACCTCGTGCAGTGCCGGCGCGCCGACTGGACGTACATCAAGGCCATGCACCAGGGCACCAACTACTGGCTCAACGTCGCGCTGCTGCGCGAGACGCACGTGCTCGCGCACCTCGGCGAGCGCGCGGCGATCCGCCGCAGCGTGCAGTTCTTCTACTTGGGGCTCGGACTCGGCAAGCTCATGAGCGAGGTGCGCCACGCGCAGTTCCTTGCGATCGAAGGCGGCCAGCTGCTCGAGGAGCTCGAGTACTATTTCGCGTCCGCGACCGTGCAGAGCATGAAGCTCATGGTCGCGACCTCGACGCCGATGCTCCACGCACCGCTCCACAAGATGGAGGACGACGCGCTACTCGAGCCTGTGCAGGAACCCTTCCGGCCGACGATCTACAAGTGGAACCAGCGGCCCGTGTTTCGCCGCCTCGTCACGCCGTCCATAGTACGTACCCTTTATCTCGGAATGAACGTAGTTTGCCGGATCTGTAGGGTGCTGAAATGCTGTTGTGGTGGTCTGGATGTGAAAACGATCCACGTGAAGCCGTTCCCGCTCGACTACCGAGAGGTCATGCTGTCGCTGTGCGACATCCTGGCGCTCGTGTACAGCAAGCTGGTCGAGGACAACACGTGCTCCGAGAACGTCTTCCTCTTCCAGGCCATCGTGCGCTTCGACGAGAAAATCAAAGTTCGTTACTCTTGGCACGTTGTCCACCCACGAGTGTGAGTCTCACGAGAATGCTCTTGACGTTGTAGAAACTCGTGATCGATCCCGTGAAGAAGGAGTTTTCCGTGGTCGCGTCGACTGTGATGGCCGAGGAATTGGCCGGCGTTCGGAAGGCCTTCGCCTCCGGCGGAGGCCATCGTAACAGTTCGAGCCACTCCGCATCGGCGAGTACCGGTTCACCTGTCCCAACCGCACCGGCCGTGAAGTCTCCGTGATGAGCATGACTCGTTAGCAGAGCAAGTAGCCACGATTAACATGAGTAGACGATGAACACAAACAAAACGCCACACGTAAGCTTCAGCCACAAAACGATCACATTAAATGAGGCACGTTTTCCGGTTCCCTCTAGTCGTACTTGGTCAGATCGAGTGTGAGTGACTGAGATCGCTGAAGGCTGATGTCCTTGCAAATGCCAACCAGTGCATCGGCCTTCTCATAAAAGGCGTCCTTGAGTGAGATCACGACGCACTGGAAATTGCAGTTTGCGATGTACGTTGACACCTTGTTCACATTGACGTTGTCCAGGGCAGCGTCAACCTCGTCGAGAACAAAAAATGGGGACGGTCGGTAGTTGTGAATCGCAAACAGCAACGCCAAGGCCGCCACGGTCTTCTCACCACCAGACAGCTGCTCCATCTCTCGAAAGCGCTTCATGGGTGGCATCGCGTTGTACTTCATGCCGTTCAGGTACGGTTCTTCCGTGTTTTCGAGGTTCAGGTACGCAGTGCCTCCCAGAGGGTGCTTCGAGCTCTTTGTCAATTGCTTGTACGTCGAGTCAATCACGCCAGAGATGTGATTGAAAGCCTCCATGAACTGCTCGTAACGAGCATTTTTCACCTTCTCGAACGCCGATGCTGCCTCGAATGATTGCTGCTTGATGTTTTCCAGTTCCTCTTCTTCTTTCGTGATACGCTCTTGGATCTCGTCGTACTTATCAAGAGCGCGCATGTTTGGCTGCATGCGTTCGAGGTCTGAAACCATGTCGCTGATCCGAGATTCGTAGTCAGTGCTGATCTCTTCATACTCTTTTTCGTCGTCGACGATATGTTGTTCGGGGAGAAGTGAAAAGTCGATTTCTTTGTCGACATATCTTTGCATGGCTTGATTCTCGAGCATGCCTTCTGAGTTGGCTTGGCTATCAAGACTAGAAGACGCTCCAGCAGCGGAGCTTCCGGAGTTGGCGGGTGCCATTTCCACGTCTTCATCTTGAGTTGGGTCTTCGCCCACAATCGGCAGATTGACCTGGTCAAGTGACGCACGCTTCAAAATCTCCACCTTCTTGTCTTTGAGGCGATCCAAAGCCGTCTCCTCAGCAGTAATCTTTTTGAGAAAATCGCCTTTCTTCTTCTCGCCCTTGGACTTCTTTTTGCCGATGGCTTTGAGCTCTGCCTCCAAGTCGTCCAATTTACTCGAGAAGCTGGCGTGCCCGGCCTGTTCCACCTTTTTCTCTTCAAGGAGAGACGCTAGCTTCTTCTCTAACGCAGACTGCTTCTTTGCAAGAGCCTTCAGGTTGGCTTTCTCGTCGCGGGCTTTCTCCTGTGCTGCAAGCATCGGGGTTTCGAAATCTTGCGATCCCAGGTAGGCAATCTGTCGCACAAACGAAGATTAGCACACTAAGATTGGTATCGGGTATGTGGAAGCAGCTTACCTGAGCTTCCAACTTCGCCATGTGCTCAGCAATTTTCCGCTTCATCTCCATCTGCTGCTGTTGACGCTTCACCACCTTCTCTTCGTACACACGAATGCTCGGGATTCCCATCTGCTTGCTGAAGTCAGCAAACATCTCATCTTGGACATTGTGAATCTGTTGTTCCAAAGCAAGGAGTTGACTCTCACGTGATCGCACGGCTTCTTCGAACTTGCGGAGCTCCGGGAGAATACTATGCTTGATTCTCTTTTCGGCATCTTCGATTCGAGACTTGATTCTTGGCTTGTCCGCTTCTGTTTTGACCACATCGGCCTTGGCATATCGCAGACGATTCTGCAAGCCCTCGCCTTTAGTACGCAGTGACTGGAGACGCGAATAAGACGCACCGTGTCTCTCAAGAGAGTGCAGCTCTTCGTGAAGATCATCCTTCTTTTGTTGTAATCCTTCGATTTCCTTCTCGTCCCATCTTCCAGCCCTTTGCACGTCGCTTTGGGTGCGTCCGCCAGTCATACTGCCGTTTTTGCTCACAACCATTCCACCAAGCGTGACAGCCTTGACCTTCTCGTTTTGGTTGAAACACAAGTCGCGAGCAACGTCGATCGAATCGCATACAACGGTGTCTCCAACCGCGTAAGACACAGCTGGCTGAATGTCTGGGTCGCACTCGATCACATCGATGATGAGCTTGATGTTGTTGCCCAGATTTCGGAAGCGCTCATTGATTGGCTTGATTCGGATCTTGTCCAGTGGGATAAACTGCGCGCTCCCCGATCGCGTCTCGCGCAAGTATTGGATACAATCTTGACCAGTCTTGTAGTCTGTGACGACGATAGCATCCATATGCTTACCGGTTGCAACAGTAACAGCCATGTTATACTTGCGTTGGATGGGCTTGCACAGGTCTACGAGGCGCCCACGAACACCAGGGAAGAGGCGCTTCAGGGCCTCCATAGTCTCCGCCTTCTTATTTTCGGCCTGCGTGTGACGACGATCATCGCGCAAGTCACGAAGCTTTTGATTTACACGATCGAGCTCTTGGTTGATTTTCTCCTTCCGAGTTGCTTGATTTTGGATCTACGCATTAGGGTAAAATAGAGGGCGTGTTAGGAAAGAGAGTCTGGTGTGTAGCTATATCCACACGGAGTGTACCTCGGCTTCCGCGTTAAGTAGGTCTTGCTCTGCCTCCGAGATTGCTTGCTCAGTCTGAGCAATGACTTCTCTCATCTACAGTGTGAAAGCACACATCAGAATGTTAGAATCCGTACCTCGAATGCATTCCATCACCCCAAATGTACTTACGTTTCGAATGCGCTCATCCGCCACTTGCATTTCCTCTGCCAGCAGTTCCACCGTCTTCTCATGTTCAGATTTTTCTTGAGTAAGGGTCTCGACCTGGTTTCTATCTGCGTGCTGTTGACGCTTGATAGAGTCGAGCTGGTTGCGAAGCATAGTGGTCTCTAACTGCACATTTTCTTTGATACGGTGATACTCCTCGAGACGAGCACCTTCCATCACAAGTTCCTGCTCTTCTTGACTTCCGTCACGTTTGGCTTCAAGCTCAGCCTTCGCCGCATTAAGGTCGACCAGATCCTTCTTCAGTGCCTCCAGCTCGGTTGTCTTGTTCGCGACTTGCTTACGCATTTTCTGTTCTGTTGCTTGTGCTTCCTCCAGCTTCTTTTCGGAGTATTTGACTTGTTGACGAAATTGGATATTCTGTGGATCGATCCCATCAATCTGTTGCTGTACGAGATGCACACGCTCGCGGCTCTTCTTCAAATCACGGAGAGCTTGTGCATGCTCTTTCTTCTTCTCCTTGTATGCAGTCGAGAACGAATCTTCCTTTGCATCAAATGCAGCCAACTCTAGCTGTAGTGCCTCCAACGAATCCTCTCTGTTCCGTACTTCTTCTTCCACTTGGTACAGCTGCCACAGGAAGTGCTCGACTCGAAGTCGATGCTGCGATTATCACACGCAATGGAAGTTAGCTCTCGATCTATCGAAATATCTAGAAAGTCGGCGGGGAGCATACCAAGTCCTTTCGCTTGTTCTTGAAGCGTTCAGCCTCCTCTTTCTGCTCCTTGACCATTTTCTTCTCTGCAACTAGACCCTTTTTCTTCTGATACGCAAAAATTGCGTTTTCTTCTGCACGATTCTTCTCGTCCAGCAACCTCTCGTACTCCGTGCTACGCGAACACCACGTGTCAATCATTATCTGCCCAGGCTCTTCCGTGATTCGATGAAGTCACTTACCGCAGGTCGTCAGAACCCGAGATCTGCTCGAAGAGCTTCGTTAACTCGTCCGGGCTCTTGGACGCGATCGACTCGACATCTCCTTGGAACACAAGGAAGTTCCGCGCCTTCACCAGAATACCAATGTCTTTCAGCTTGGCCTGGTACAACTCGAACGTGACATCGTTGTTGTCGATGCGATATGAGCCAACACCGGCAGCCGATATTAAGCGCGTGAAAAGCAGCTCCTGCCCATTCGCTGCGCCCTCGATTTCGTTGGCGTCCAGCTCGTACACGAGCGTGACGTACGCCTTGAGATCGGTGCTGGTGCCGCCGATGCCCTTGTGAATGAGGTCCTTCAGCTGGTTGGACCGCAAATGGCGGCTATTCACGCCCAAGACGAAGCTGATCGCATCCATCAAGTTGGATTTGCCCGAGCCGTTCGGGCCGATCACGGCCGTGAACCGCTTGAACGGACCGATGGTGTGCGGTCCGCCATAAGACTTGAAATTTTCGAGCTCCAGGCGCGAAATCCGACCCATCGCGCACCTTGTTCGACGCGCCGCGCGCTGCTCTTCACGATGACGTCGCGTAGATTGCGCGGAAGCCGCTGCGTGTCGCGCCCGGCGCACAAATACACCCACGCGTTTCCCTTTTCTCCGCTCGCTGCGGGATTGCCTTCTTGCCGTGTGCAAGTTTCCCGCGCCAACGGCATCCGCGGGTACACTCTAAATAGTGTGTACCACGTTGAACTATCGACTTTGTCCTATACTAGGATATTGAATTCCCCCACCCCCATTGAAGCAGCCCCGCCGCTCTTCTGCAAAGGGAGCCTTTTCGACTGATTTCTTGCGCTGGCGAAAAAAGGTGGGCACTTCCCCATCGGAGCCAAGAGAGAGAACCGAGACCACCGCTAGCCCCCCACCCAAGATGGCGACGCCGTCCAACCCCACGGAGCGCATCCCCAACGCCGCGCGCACGGTGCGTTTAGCGGCATCTGGCACTGTATATGCGAGGCAGGCGGTCTAACTCTGATTCTCTGTGCGCGGTCTAATGGTGCGTTTAGGCCATCCTGGCGCCGAACCCAACGACGACGCGTGGCGCGCCGAGCGTGCTGGGCGTGCACCCGAAGGAGAACAAGATCATCTACTGCTCGGGCAAGCTCGTGGTCGTGCGCAACCTTGACGACCCGACCGACACGTTCGTGTACAAGGGCCACAACGAGCCCACCACGGTGGCCAAGTTCTCGCCGAGCGGCTACTGGGTGGCCTCGGGCGACGCGTCCGGCAAGGTCCGCGTCTGGTCGTACGACAACCCGGAGCACACGCTCAAGATCGAGGTGCCGGTGTTCGCCGGCGAGATCAAGGACCTGTCGTGGGACCCGGAGAGCAAGCGCATCGTCGCGGTCGGCGACGGCCGCTCGCTCATGGCGCGCGTGTTCATGTGGGACACGGGCAACAGCCTCGGCGAGATCGTGGGCCACCAGAAGCGCATCCTCTCGGTCGACTACAAGCCCACGCGCCCGTTCCGCATCATGACGGCCAGCGAGGACTTCAACACGTGCGTGTTTGAGGGCCCGCCGTTCAAGTTCAAGCAGAACAACAACAACATCCACTCCAACTTCGTCAACTGCGTGCGCTACTCGCCGAACGGCGAGCTCGCGGTCAGCGTCGGCTCGGACAAGCTCATGTGCCTGTACGACGGCAAGACCGGCGACCTGCTCGACAAGTTCCCGGCGGCCCACTCGGCCTCCATCTACTCGGTGGCCTGGAGCCCGGACAACACGCAGCTGCTCACCTCGTCCGCGGACAAGACGGTCATTTTGTGGGACGTGGCGACCAAGAGCGTGGTCACCACCTTCACGTTCTCGGACAAGCCGCAGGTCAAGGACATGCAGGTCGGCGTGGTGTGGAAGGGCGACTACCTCGTCTCGTTGAGCCTGTCGGGTGATCTCAACTATCTCGATGTCGCCAACCCGTCGAAGCCGAAGAAGATCGTGCAGGCGCACCAGGTCAGCACGCTCGCGCTTGCGACCGAGCCGACGCGCGACCTGCTGCTTACGGGCAGTTACGACGGTGTCGTGAGCTCGTGGAAGTCGAAGCTCGCGTCCACCTTGACGGGCAGCGCGCACACGGGCAAGATCACGGGTATCGATGCTAACGCCACCACGATTGCCAGCGTCGGCTGGGATGACCAGATCCGCTTCTCGAACGGTAACGAGTACACGGCGAGTGTGCCTCTTGGTGCGCAGCCGAACGGTGTCGCGCTCGCGCCTGGCCAGTCCACGCTTGCCGCTGTCAGCACGAACAAGGGTGTCAAGTTGATCAAGGACCAGCGCCTTGTCTTTGAGACGCCGGAATTTGCGTGGACGCCGACGAGTGTGGCGGTCTCGCCGAGTGGCGACCTCGTTGCCGTCGGCTCGCAGGAAGACAAGAAGATCCACCTCTTCGACGTTGTCGGTGATTCGCTGAAGGAGACCGGCGAGATTGTGGGCCACTTGGGTGCGCTTACGTCCCTGGCTTTCTCGCCCGATGGCAAGCAGCTCGCTGCTGGTGACACCTACCGCGAGGTGCGCGTCTGGGACGTGGCCTCGCGCTCGGCCGTCGTCCAGGGCTCGTGGGTTTTCCACTCGACTCGTGTGACCAGCGTCGCGTGGTCGCCGAGTGGCAAGTACGTGGTGAGTGGTTCGCTCGACGAGCAGATCTACGTGTGGAACGTTGAGAACCCGTCGTCCAAGACGCTTTTCGAGTACTCGCACAAGGACGGTGTCACGGGCGTCCGCTTCATCGCCGAGGACCAGATCGTGTCGATCGGCAACGACGCCTGCCTCAACTTCTGGCACTTCAAGCCGTGAGCGTAGCGCAAGTGGCCAATCACTCTGACACGTACAACGTGGATTCTGTGGACCATACAAAGAAACAACATTGCAGCTAACGAATTTGAGTAGACATATCGACTGCAATTCCTCTCGATCCTCCTACTTGGCCGCAATCAAGCCTTCTTCCGTCAGCTTCTGCAGCACCTTCTTCTCGACGAACGCAAACAACTCGGGCACCAGGTCGGGCAACTGGCACGACACGAAGCACTGCTTGCCCGTGCGGCGCGCGAGGCGCTGCGCGATTTGCTGTTCCTCCATCTCTGGTGTTCCCACAATCGAAGTGATCAGCGGCATCGGGCTGTAGCGCGTCATCACGGCCGTCGACATGGATCTGATCGATTCATCATCCACAGAAAGTTAGCCCATACCAATGCGTGCTATTCATGCAGAGTGAGGCGGATAGAACGTACCCGAGACTCGGCTTGTCCGCGTTTGAGCCCATCCACACGAAAATCGCATTGACCATGACCCAAATCTGCGCGACATAGGGCTGGTCAAGCAAAGTCCCGGAGAGATCCAGGATCTTCATGCCTTGCTGCGTGGACGCGGAGGCTGGGAACATGATGAACGATGAAGGGTTAAGGCAATGAGCAGAACCAGGCGAATGCACTGTCCTTTTCATTTGCACCTCCATTGATCTGTAGCTTCTCCAGCGAGGAGGTGACGTTGGAATCTACAAGACGCGCATATAGATCAGATGTGGGCTTGGTCAAGACGAGGAACGAGGCGCCGCGCCGTTCGCACCCGAAGCAAGATCCGCCATTTTCCTCTCTCGCTTCTCTTTTTGTCGGTCCGCTTTGATGTGCTGCTCAAACCTTTCTGAGTTTTGGCCAATCGTTAAATACATGTATCATTCATTGGATTAAAACCAACACAGATCATTGTTTCATCCAATCACACGTCTTATTGATCCCCATCAACGGGACCATGGCGGAACGTCTTCGCAAAGATCGATTTTTTCTCCACAAACGAGATCAAAAGGAAGGACGAAGGAACATGCCGGACACCGTCGCGCTGAACGAGGTCGTGCGCGTGCTGGGCACGGAGCTGGGCAAGAACGACGAGCGTGTGCTCATCGGCTCGTACGTGGCGTCGCGATCACGGCAGTCTGGTGCCCGTTGGATGGCTCGTTCTGACGCTGTCGCTGGGATTCTGTGCGTGTCACAACTGTAGCACCGAGGAAGAGAAGGCCGTGCTCGAGAAGCACTCGACGGCGGGCAAGCGACGCGCGGTGCTGGGTTTCTTTGCGGGCTCGGGCGTCTGCGCGGGAGGTACGATTATGCGGCTCCCTTCAAGTGGACGGTTTGTTGCTCTCGTAGGTGCTGACTTTTCTGTCTCAAACTATAGCGTGGAAGGCGCTCGGCGGCCAGCGCCGCCTTCTTGGCGGACTTACCATGGCGAGTATGTTGCAGGGAGCAGCGTTCATTGTGTTGTCGTAGCGCTGGGGGCGAGCGCTGACGTTTGATGCTTGTGTGGTGTTGAGTAGGTGGTGGCATGGCGGGCTTCATGTATGGCATCCTGAGCATCCGTCGTGGGCTGTTCGAAGACATTCTCACGCTGCCAAGTGACAAGTCGCCATTCGCGAGCCGCGCGCGCGCAATGTGTGTAGTATTCACAGTATTGTTGCATAGCGTACGGGTACTGACCACGGTCTGATCGTTTACTTCAGTCTTGACGAGCAGTTGCCGAACAATGCGTTCTATCTGGAGATCAAGCAGATGCTGAAGCAGCGAGGACAGGACACGTAAGCTTTCTTGTGTCCTTGATCCACCAAGGCGAGAATGGTGACTAACGCCATTGTACTTGCATGCTACAGTGGGTCGTGGGACGCAGTGCCGTCGGCCTCGACTTTCAAGGCGGCAACCGCGGAGGAAGATAACGGAGTGTTCCGCGAGTTCAATCGCTCGGCGTCGTCCACTACTACGCCGTCCTCCCGGATGCCACGCCTGCCCCCGCTACCAAAGGCAGACGATCAGGCGGCAACTGAGGCGAACGAGACGGAAGCCTTCCCGTCGACGACCAAATCGCCGTCGCCTTTTTTCTTTGGAGGTCAGTCGGACCGCGACGCATCGCAGAGCTCTGCCCCGCCGTCATCGTACGACTTCTACGATTCCTCCAGAAAGTCGCCGGCTCAGAAGCCCCAGGACGACGATCCGTACTACAATGACAACGACCCGTGGGCTAATGACGACGACAAACGAGGCCCGCCCAAGCCCGTTACGTGGGAGGAGCTGCGTCGCCGCGCTGCCAGCGGCAAGCAGTGAACACAACCAACTGATACACGACTCGACCAAACAAACAAAATACAAGGGCTCGATTCGGCAATCCTAGGATGATACCGACTCTTGAGGTGCGAGTCCAAACTTCTTTTTGGACGCGAACTCGGCCTCCTTCTGGATAAGAACTTTCATGCGCACGTCCAGCAGCGCCTCCGACTTGGAGCGCCTGCCAAAGCGCTTCTCCTCCAGGACGAGACACCACTCGCTCAGGCGAATGCGACTGGGCTCGTCTAGCGCCGTGCCCTTGGCGTACGCGGTCGAGTCTAACAGCACAGGAAGGTCGTCCTCTTCGGGTAGCTCGTGCTGCCAGAAGAAGCGCATGCTCTGGTCGAGTCCGCCGATCGTCGTGAACGGGTTGCGCTTCGCCACACGCATGCCCTCCATGGCGTGCGTCACAAGCTGGCTGCGGCTCAGAAAGTCGAGGTCGCTGCACATCTGGAGCAGGTAGTTGGTCTGCCGCCAGCGGAACGGCAGCGTCTGCACCATGCGGCGACGCCACGCCGCGACCTTGTCGATGACCCCGAGCGAGCGAGCGCGCACGTCGAGAATCGCCTCGAGCACGTCGACTGCGGCGCTGTTGATCTCCTGCTCGAACGCACAACAGCGCGCGAGCAGCACGTCGATCGCCTCTTCGCGGGCGACGATTGCACGCAGGATGTGCAGCTCCTCCTCCGAGTGGTACCCTTCGAACGAAATCGCTTTCGGTGGAGCTGGCGTCGTCATGTTGGGGCTGGATGCGCGACCACTGGGCGACGGCGCGCAGTGGAGCGACGCTACGATCTGAGAGCTGATAGATACGGAAAGGTCACGAAAAAATAGGTCTCACAATTCATGACGGCAACCGAGAGCAGGAGCAAAGGTGGTGGATTCAGTGGGTGTTGCTGCACGGGTGCCTCAGACGTCGTCGTGCACGTACAGCGTGCGTCGTCGTGCCATTAAGCCCTTCTCAGTCGCCTCGGCTGGTTCCAGGGAACCGCGCGGTGTCGCGCGCGGCCTGGTCCAGCGCGTCCTCTTGCGACGCGTCGAACTCGTGTGAGCTGGGCGGCGGCTCTGTCCAGAAGACCTCTTCGTAGCTGCGTTTTGCACAACACATGCGTGCGGCTGAGTCCAGCACACAAGAAGGGGAATCTACCAACGAGACATCGCACCTGTCGTCGGCACGCGGGAAGAGCTCTCGACGGCGGCGACGAATCTCGCGGAGCAGCGGGCTCGCCGGCATCTCCTTTTCGATACTATCTCCGTACAGTAGACAGAATGAGTGAGCGACAGCGATCTGCACGCGTCTATGAGACCGCTATTGGACGTACATTTGCCGCGCCTGGTGCGCGAACGGCGAGCGATCCTCGGGAATGCTGAGCAGGTCTAGGAAAGTGTTCTGCCGCACGGAGAGCATTCCGAGGGTCATACCCGCAAACGCACCCCCTGTGAAGGGAGAACGCTCCATGGATCAGTTCTCCCCTCGTTTAAGAACACAATGGGACAGGAAGCGGGCGTTCGAACGTACAGGCCGCTATGAGCGTGCTGTACCGCCGACCCATAGCGTATCGCCAGCCGAGTCCGCAGGAGGCACCACCCGCGAAGAGACCCAGCAGCGAGCGCCTGCGTGCTGTCGCGAAGTTGGTGCGCAGAACTTTCAACTCGTCTGGCCTGC
This sequence comes from Pythium rhizo-oryzae, assembly GCA_027475725.1. Classification (NCBI taxonomy): domain Eukaryota; phylum Oomycota; class Peronosporomycetes; order Pythiales; family Pythiaceae; genus Pythium; species Pythium rhizo-oryzae. The sequence goes on along the minus strand of JAMFLL010000189.1, from coordinate 30,012 downwards.
GGAAGATACGATGAGTTCGGAACAGATTCACTTCGAGGAACACTTTGTTCCGGTTGCAGTAGATCAATCCAGATGCAGTTTGCGCACGTGTCGAACCGCACAGAGCTGTTCATCTCTCGCATGATGGCGCGGAACGCGCGCTTGCTCTCGCGTTTGAGCTGCCAGTCCGACATGATGCGAGCCACAATGAGAGAGACTTGAGGACAAAGCGAGCATACCGCTCCGGCACGTTGAAGTGGAGAGTGGCCCAACTGTTGGATCGACACTTTGCGGTTGGGCCACCATTTGGTAACGAACGTGCACATGAAATCATTCCGGTTCGTAACACTCTGTTGACCCATTGTGGAAATTTCGGTTTCGTCAACACCTCGCGTGTTTTTGTTTGCTTTTTGATTCAGGTGCTGGTCCGGTTCTGTGCGGAACGTCCAGAGCAGATTCGCGATCGGCGCCCAGTATTTACCGCGCACAGTGCAGTGTCCAGGGTCCAGGGTCAGTGTGACCCGTCGTCGGTCGTTGTCCTATCCATTTGGGGCACTTGTGTTGGTTAGACCCGCGTCGTCTTGCGGGCGCGTCGTCGTCGGCAAAGTCCGCAAAGGGACCGCCGCCTATCCATGAGACAAGCATGCCGACGTCGCCACGAAGCGTGGCGTGATGGCTCGGTGGCTTGCGTGTACGGTATGCGTGCTGGTTAGGAAATGAAATGCAGCAAGGGTCACGACGGAATGGAGGCGGTGGATTTCTTAGGGGCAGTATCCAGTACGAGTAGCCTACGATGGGAATGGATGGCGCTCGCTATCGTTGGCGTAGTTCCTATGCTACGCTTGACGGTGGCTGACCGTGCGAGGGATGGAAGACGAAAGGAGGGAATGCCGCCTTGGACGGAGGGATATGGAGGGGGGTGGAGGTTCACACAAGCACGGTTTTACTGTTACAACAAAGACTTCCGTCGGAAATTGCTCTGGCATTTTGGAGTGGGGTGGTAATTGGGCTGCGTGGCTTGCTTGCTGCTCGATCCGGTGTGATCCTGAGCAGGGAGGGCTGCTTACCCAAGTGGAGGTTGCGTGGCGACGATCTGCGCGGGAGAGCGTTTACTTGGCCGAGATGTGCTTCTCGCACACGGTGCCCTTGCGGATGGTCGTCAGGCAGTACGGCGCCTGGCATCGGCGGCCGCCTCCGTGCGCGAAGCACTTGCCGTTGCCGCGGTCCTTGCGTTCGCAGCCCTCCACGACGCACGAGCGCACGCCGCCGTGAAGGTAGCAGAAGCCGTTGCGCTGCGTGCCTTTCTCGCAGCCCTCGTGGAGGCAGCGCTTGCCACCGCCGTGGGCGCGGCACAGCCCGCCGCCCTGCGAGCTCTTGGAGCAGCCGTCGACGCTGCAGCGTGCGCCGCCGCCGTGGCCCTTGCAGAGCCCGTTGGACTGGGCGCGCTTGTCGCAGTTGCCGAGCCGGCACGGCTTGCCCTTGATCCAGCGGCCGTCCTTGTTCAGGAACGTGCCAGGCTTGCGGAGGCACGGGTAGCTGGCCACGGCCGGCAGCGCCGGGAGCGCGACAAGCGGGGCCGGCGCGGCCTGCGCCGCGAGGTGTTGCTCGGTCGCAAGGCTGGTCATGATCGAGTTGATCAGGTCGGCGTCGCCAAAGACCGAGTTGAGCGACTCCTCGCCCGTGGGCTTGGCGTTCGGATTGTACTCAAACGGCTCGATGTCGGCGTCGAACAGCGCGGCGTCGGCGGCCTTCTCGGTCTTGATCACCGCGTTCGCGTTGCCGTAGATCGGCGGAAACATGCACGTGTCCACGGGGGAGTCGGGGTGCACAAGCGCATGGGTCATGATCATCCTGCTGGGTGGTGGAGGAGTCGGAGGACGAGAGAGGAGGAGGGGAGGGGAGCGGAAGGGACGCGGAGGGTAAGTTGGTTAGACTTGGTGGTTATCCTGGAGGATGGTACGCTTGATCAGGGATCGAGAGCGTGGGGGGAGTCCTGGTGTTGGACGGTAAGGAGTCTGCTGGGAGGCCTCCGTAAGAATCGAAAATGGGGAGAGCAGGTGGGCTGCCCGCGGACCACGCTGGCGGCGTCGGGGAGCCACTCCACAGGCAGGCGCGGTCCGCCCAGCGCCACAACACTCACCAAGCGCGTCGGCTGGCAGCCCGCCGCGAAGGGTCGACAGCGCCGCGCAAAAGCAAGGTCCCTGGAAGGCAGCTCTGCGATGATGCGGCGAGCGGCAGAGAAGGAAACTGGTACAGAGACGTGGCGCGCGCCACCTGTTTCCTTGCTTTTTGTTGGCGTTTTTTTCTCGTCTTGCACTGCGAGTTGTGCAACGGCCGATTTGAGCAGGCACTTTGGGGTGATGATGAGTGACACACCAAATGGCGAGCGACTTGGGGCTCGTGTCGAGCCGGCTTCTACATTCGGGGCACAAAGTGCCCCCAAGAATTCAGTTCGCCAGATACACTTTTCAGAAGAAAAAAAAAGAGTCAGAAAGGCCAGGTGAGGCAGAAGCGCAGAAAACGTCCAATTGTGGCTGTGGTTGGTGGGTTACCGTTTCGCTTTGGTTTGGAAACCTGCAAGTTCCGCCCTTGACAAGGAAAGCGGCACAAAACCCCACAAAGTTTGGCTAACAAGTCCACACGGAATGAGCGGACAGAGCGGTTACCCCTCTCGATCCACGGATTTCTCCCACTGGGGACGCGAACGGTAGAGGCAGAGCCGCGAAAATGCGTGCACGAAGATCGGCACGGCACTTCGCGCCACCTACGCATCCGCGGAAGCTTCTTCCCGCTGCGCGTGACGCACTGTGAGCCGCAGGAAGCACGGGCTGGCGAGTGGGGAACGGACGCGCGAGCCACATAGCGGATTATCTACCAGCTTCAACGTGGTGTTCGCTCCGATTCGCCCGTGCTTGCTGATCAACTCGGAACAATCAAGCCCAAGAGTACCCCTCTCCGCACTGTGGTTACCCGAGCCAACTCCGATCCAACAACAGTGGGCCGAGGAGGAATTGACATGATTCCCCACGTCACCACTCCACGATCCTCGGTGTTGAAACGCACCAGCGCCCCACCTCACCCGCTCCAACAACTCCCAACGAGTTGGTTTGGAGGAGATCCGATCCGTGTTTGTCGTTTCGGAACTGGGATTCCAGTCGTTCCTGCGGAGAACATTCTCACTGGCGAGCGCGTCAGTGGTGTCCCAACGTGAGTTCTGCTTGCGTTCCAGCGCGGGCTGCAAGTGATTCTTTGGAGATTTTCGACCAAGGCGACGCGCAACCATGCGAACGTTTGGTGTTAAACAGATGCAGGACAACTAGATCGCCGTAAAGGCGCCGCGCCGCGTGCTAGAACCATACAGCGCCATCACGTGCATGTGGCCAGATCCACCGAGCTCGAAGAACATGTCTCCTCGCCGCATCTGCGCCAATCTGTTCTCCCAACTGACGTCTGCCAAAGCCAACGGGGGGATCACGACGATGACCTCGGCCGGCGTGCGCCATCGCGACGCCAGCCGAGCGCTTCCCAGGTGGCGCAGCGCGTCAGTGGATGGTGCAGGGGCACTTTGGACGGCCACTGGCCGCGAGTAGTGGGCTGGCGAACGCGGACGCCACGTTGGAACGGAGGTCGGTCCGTTCCGGTCGTGGACCCCGCGCCAACAGAGCATCCGGAGAGGCCGGGCGTAGAGACTCCTTCTCAAGCGAGTGCTTGGCGAAGGATACGGTGGGAGGATGGGGTCCATGGTGGACCTACAGTAGTCTGTAGGGGCCGGCTGCCCTGTCAGTGACCAGGTTGAAGTGAGTTCGGGCGACGTCACCGTCGCGCCACAACGATTGTTGTCGTGAGCACTTGTGCTTTCAGGACGCTTGGATGATGGGAGGCAAAAGATGGGCAAGAGCGGTGCGTCCGCGTTGGTCTGATGCCGCCCCCATGCAATCGAGGCCCGAGAGACCATAGGCCGCAGGTTCTCGTGGAGGGATCCATGCACGCGTGTCACGACTGGCGAGCCGCGAATTTCGAGCCTGACACAGAACGATGGATGTGGACGCCACGTGCACTCTGGCAGTTTGGCTTCATTGCCATCCAAAGGATGACAGGCATGGAAGATCCAGGTGCAGGAGACGAACGCGTTTCTCGCGTCTATCCTGTCTACATCATGTTCCGCCCCGGAGAATCCAGAGAGATGGACGACCATCCTGGCCAGCACCGTTGACCAAACAGAATTTACTGTAGCGGACCGCTGACGGTGTCAGCGGTCCACACACGTGGCGCTGTATCCGCACGGGACGCAGCACAGAGCGCCGCGTCACCTAGCTGCGAGCTCCGGCTCGAGCCCACTTCGCAGATGCAGCGCAGGTCGGTAACGCGAGCGGTGCCAGGACAATGTGGACGACGCCTGAATACCGTCGTGCCCCGGTTGCCGCTTAGAATACCGTGACCAGTGTAGCATAGTCCAGCCACTCACTCGAGGGCTGACATGTACAGTGCTGTTGCGGGTCCACGAGTGGCCACACGGTGGCGTCGGGTGGGTTCACGCGAGGGGAACATTCAGAGGCCTCACATTTTGCTCTTTCTGTTGCTTCCAGGCCGAACCCATGCCGTGCGCGTCACAGGAGGGACCACGTCGCGCGTAGCCATTTCACACACTGGCCATATTGGACAAGAAACGATCCACGCGGAACCGAATAGTTCTGGTGTTCCACCGCCCGCAAAATCTCGAGTCGTCAGGATACCGGTATAGAACCGGTAGTTAGTTGAAGTCTGTGACCAGCGACTCTTGTCCGGTCAGATCGCGAGCCCCCAGGTGGTGAATGATAGTGTAGGGTTGGTTGCAGGGCTCTGGTAATCGCGAGTGCACTCGGGACGCGATGACGTCCACATTTCCCAGGGATCAGAGCCAGAGGCGGCAGCCTCCGGCCGGCGGCGCCGTCTGCGTTTTTCTCGGCACCTGCTGGCCGCACGCCTGCCACCTGCAGCTCCGCTGTCAGGAGCTATTATAACTTAGACGGAACGGAGACCCTCGTCCCCAAAGCATAGCGTCGTCCTCCGGCTTCCTTCCTCTCTCCATGTGGCCTCCACCCACTGGGTGGTCACCTGCCTGAGCGCCACCTGCAGCTGGCAGCGCGGAGCACTCGCGGGAAACTGGGCGTTCAGCTTTCGCGGTCTGAGCTGAACCGTCGGACCCTCGGCAGCTGCCCACGGGCTTCTCGCCGACCAGTTGGGGCGGCGACGTCAGGCCCAGGCGCAAGACTTAGGCACGCACGTCGGGCGGCCCTCGCCGCATGGAGCTCCGATGAGGACGAGCTGGTTGAGGCTCACGGCCGACGGGCGAGTTCCCGAAGAGAACTCATCGGCGATTGGTGTTGGGCGAATCCACCTTCGAGGTCTCGATCCGCCGTGCAGCTGTGATCTCGTCGACCTCGACGAGGCTAGCAATCGTCCGCCTCGTCGCTATCCCACCGGAGACACTGGAGTGGAGCCATCGGCTCAGTTCCTGCTGATTTGGCGGTGAGTGGAAGTGGAGGGGGCCAGTGCGTGGCCAGTGCGTGAATGCATCCACGCCCACTCGCTGGATTGCTCGTGCTGAACATTTGGCCCCCGTTGGCAGGCTGCGGGTGCAGAGACCGTCGACCAGCGAGCTGGTTTCTCTCTTTTTTCAACCCAGACGCGCCCGTGAGCCCTCGCAGCGAGCACGTGAGAGAGTGACAGGACAGACCGGCAGGTCGGACCACGAGAACCCTTGCGAGTGCCCGGCAGTCGCCAGAGCAGCAAACGGCGTAAAGACGGCGGCGCGCACCGCATCTCTCTCGAACCAACGTGCGATGGACGAGGTCGCGTTTGTCGAGTCGCTGTTCCAACCCGAGCTGCGCTCGACGCCGCAGCCATCGCCCACTCGGTCTCTTATGATTTCGGCGTCACTGACTCCATCCACCTCCCCGCTGCCGACCGTCTCCTCCTCGTCGTCGTCCCCTCGTCTCCGTTCCTTCAAGTTCATGCAGTCCAACGGGACGCCGGCGGGGTCGCCTGGGACGCTGCGCGTGGGTGTCGGCCCGGAGGAAGAAGAGGCGTTCCGGCAGCTCCTCAACGAGCATGAGTTCGACGAGGCGCTCTCGATGACGACTCATGTCGAGAACATGGGCGACCATCTCCCGGCATCGAACCTGCTGGAGCCTATCGAGTTGCCGAAGAACAACGTCACGGGAAGCATGTTTGACCCGGCGTTCAAGGACGTCTTTCTCAACATGGCGTCGCCCATGATGCCGTCTCCGTCCACGTATGGCCACGCGAGTTTCAAGATGTTCAGCCCAACGAGCAGCACGCCGCGTGGGACGCTTCTGGATCCGCATCGCACTCCGCGCCACGGCCACTACCAAGACAGTTTGATGCCCGTGCAGCCCATCGGTGCAGTGTCGTCAGGCGCAAATTACTCGGCGCCCACCGCGTCGATGAGCGCCATTGAGGCGCTTCAGCAAGCGGTCTGGAGCAACAACCCGACCGGTAACATCCAGCGGCTGAACCCGAACAGCATCAAGGACGTCATGCGTGCGGCGACGACAGCGACGGCCTCCAGGAACGCGACGGCTCCATCGCCGCTAAACGCTCCGCCGTCTGCTGCGACCCCTCGCCTGCACTTCACGCTGCCAGCGGCCCCCATGTGGGTGCCCACAGCACTGTTGACGCCGACAGGTCTGAGCCAAGCGCCGGATCTGACCAGGAACATTTCGAGCAAGAAGTCCAAGGCCCGCAAGCCGACGCACAACGCCAGTGCAACGCCATCAAGTGACGCTGCGTCGGCGCTCGCAGCATCGCTCGGAACAGCTCCCGCGCCCAAAAAGAAAGCACCAGCACGGCCAAAGGCAGCCGCAAAGCCACCAGCCAAGCGAGCGCCCGTGGCCGCGCCAGCGTCGACCAACTCGGAGTCGGACGAGGCCGACTCGAAGGGCACCAAGGGCAAGAAGTGCGTCGAGGAAGGGTGTGTTCGCCGCGCGCAGTCGAACTCTCGTTGCAAAGCCCACGGTGGCGGCGCGCGCTGTCAGTACGACGGACCGGGCGGGTGCACGCGCAGCTCGCAGGGTGGCGGCTTCTGCCGAGCCCACGGCGGCGGCAAGCGCTGCGAGTACCCGGGCTGCACGCGCGGGCAGCAGCGCAAAGGCCGGTGCTACGTGCACGGCGGCATCCGCAAGTGCCAGACCGACGGCTGCGAGAAGAAGGACCGCGGCAACGGCTTCTGCATCTCGCACGGCGGCGGCAAGCGGTGCGTGTTCCCGGACTGCTCGCGCTCCGTGCGGCGTGGCAACGTGTGCCAGCTCCACGACGACGCCATGTCTGTGTCGTCTGCCACGTAGTCGGCCAGCTCAGGGTTTGCAGTGACGACCCGCGCGGCCCAAGCGCAACAGCTCCATAATTTAAGTGTGTACAGTAAATGAAAATGGACAAACCACGCCTTTTGTAGCTCGTGGGATGCGATGGCGCGTGACGACTCAGCCTCTGTGACACAAGTGTAGCCATGTGGGCGCCATTCACTGGTCGAAGCCTACTGATAGAGCCAAAATCATGTCAACACATCACTGATTTAGTAAAGGGTTCTTCGAACAGGACTCAGTCTCAGCCCTAACCGCGATGGCTTGAGGGGCAGGTGGCCACTTTCGTTTCCAGCCAATCATCACCGCCATCAAAATGATCTGGGGCCATATTTCACCAATCAATGCTCTACGTAAGGTCCTCTAATAGGGGTGTACCCCATTCGTTTGCCGTTGGTGTGTTGTGTTCATCTCTGGTTCCAACGCCAACAGGAACACGAAGAGGTCCGAACCAAAAGAGCCCCCGCCTGGTGGCCAGAGGCGTCCACCACGCTCCACTTTCCACCGGGTGGTTTTTTAGACCCGCCGGACGCCCACGGCACTTGGCGAAGCGACTAACCTCCGTCCTGTTGAAGTGGGGGCTGGGCGACAGGGGACCGAAGCTAGAAATCCAACGTCGTAATCCCAACGTTGGCCGTCATCGTTGGCGTCGGGCAAAGCGCGGAAGGGAAACAAACAACCTCCGCATCTTCGCCGCAGCCGCCGCCACCGCCACCGCGTCCTCCGCCGCGGCGCATGCTCGCCACGCTCGAGCCGTCTCGCTCTCTGTAACGCTCGTGGCCGAATCACCGACGGCTCGCTCGATCCAACGATGCCCCGCTCGCCGCCGGGCGCCGCGCGCTCGCCGCGCTTCGACGAGTTGGACCAGGAGCTCTCGCGCTCGTACGACGAGTTGGTGGACGGCGCGCCCGCGCGGATCCGCCCGCTCCACGGCCACGACCAGGACCAGCCGCTGGTGCTGGACGTGGCGCTGGACGACGACGACCTGGACCACGCCGCGTTCGTGCGCTTCCAGTCGCCGCGCGCGCTCCAGCAGACGGCCGCGCGCGTCGCCGACATCGTGAACCAGACGCACGGCGCGGCGCTGTCGTCCACGCGGTCGTCGTCGCCGCTGCCGTCGCCTTCGCCGTCCGCGCCCAAGCGCCCGGGGCTCCAGGGCATGCGGCACATGGCGCAGTTCCGCAGCCAGCGGCTGCTGAGCATGGCGAGCGACAAGACCAACGGCAGCAACCCGTCCACGACGTCCCACGAGAACGGCTCGGCCCACTCGCGCTCGACCAAGCACTCGCACAGCAAGCACGGCCACGGCCACGGCCACGGGTTCGGACTCGGCGGCCACGCGCACGGCGGGCCGGGCGCGTCGCCCGCGGCCATGATGAACTGCCCGTCGTCGCACTACTACATTGACGCACAGGGTCGGCTCCAGGTGCGCCGCATGTGGTGGCTCTACACGCGCGTGCGGCGGCTCATGACGCACCTGCTGCCGGGCTTCAAGCGCGACGACAACACGTTCCTCTGCGCGCCCATGATCACCAACACGACGCTCATCATCACGATCTACGTGCTGCGGGTGCTCATCAACGACGCCGTGCTCACGTCGCTCCTCACGCGCGGCCAGGAGAAGGAGTGCCACGAGTTCTCGAGCGAGTTCTTCGACTTTTTCGCGTTCTCGCTGCTCGGCAACGCGCTGCTGTGCGTACCGGCATTCAATCTGGCCATGTGCAAGCTCTTCAAGCGCGTGAAGCCGCTGTCCAAGCACGAGCTGAATCGCACGCCGGTGAACGGCGCGCTGGGCATCGAGCCGCTAGGCGGCATGGATGCGACGGGCACCCCCGTGGCCGCGGCCGCCGCGGCCGACGGCGCTGTCGTCCACGATGACGACCACCCGAAGCTGAAGAAGACGTTCCTGTTCACGGCGTGCGAAGTGCTGGTGATCATCGAGATCCCATACCTCGTCTACATCTTCCTCACAATGTTCCTGCCCGCGGCAGCGCTCGCTGACTCGCGCGGCGAGCACTCAGACCTATGGAGCGTGTCAGTGCGTTGCGCCAACTCACTGCCCACGGGCGTCTTCATCACCTTCGTGCTCGCTCAGGCGGTCGGCATCATCGCGTACGGGCTCCGCTGGAAGCAAATCATTCTCTTCCACCGAATGCACGAACACTTTCTGTACCAGCGTGGCTGCGTGCCCGGGCGCGCGCGCTTTGACTATGTCGAGGACTCATTCCACGTGTCGTGGTTTGCGTCCACTCACACGAAGCGTGTCCACGCGATCAAGACAAGACTATATCACGCCGCCAAGTACGGAGAGATCGACGAAGTGCGTGCTCAGATTGAGGCAGCCACGCTGCTCGACGGGCCAGATTTTGCCCACAAATGGTATGAGAACACAGGTTTCATGGAGCGCTTTTTCGGCCGGCGATTCGTCAAATGCCAGCGCAACCCGCTCCACGTTGCGGTCGCGTTCGACAATCCGGAGATCGTGGAAGAACTATTGTCCAACGGAATGTTTGACATTCACCAGCTCGAGAAAATGGAGCTTCTCAAGCTGAACGTGTCATGGATCTACCGCTTCTTCTTTGACATTGTGCCGTTCCTACGCATGTCCAACTACTCGAGGCACAAGACGCGTCTCGTGTTTGGCCCCGTCGGCCTAGTCTGCTCCACTCTTCTCACTCCACTTCATGTGGCGGTATCTATGGGCAACACTGACATGGTTCTGCTACTTTTGCGCTTTGGCGCCGACCCCAACCTCTCGGCAGAGTCCTCGCACCGCAAGTTTGTAACGCCGCCGCTCTTCTGGGCGATCAACAAGGAGTGTGCGCGATTGTTACTCGACGCCGACGCTAACCCGGTCTTTGTGCCTGGTGACGGCTACTTCCTCACCGCATTTGAAGTCGCTCGGCTCGTTGGGAACCACGCAGTCGCGATGGAAATCGAAAAGTACGGTGGCGATGTCGCGCTCACACCACTACACGACGCAAGCGCGCGTGGGCTGAAGAAGGAAGTTCGATTCTACTTGGAGCACGGTGCCAATCCGGACACCTTTGGTGAAAAGGTCACTGGTTTCTTCCGGCGTACTCCACTTCATTGGGCAGCGATTCGAGGCGAGACCAAGGTTGTCAAGCTTCTGCTCAAGTTTGGCGCCAACCTCGATGCCAAGGATGCTTTTGGACGGACGGCGCTGACCTGGGCCTGCCTGTTGAACCGTGTCAAGACGGTAGAAATCCTGCTCAAGTATGGCGCTGATGTCAACGTTCGAGACATCCAAGGTGATCCTCTATTGTGTATCTGTGCGGCTGGAACATGCTCAAGCCCGAGTAGTGAAGCGTTTACGTCGGATGCGAACCATCGCGGTCATGATACGCATCGTCGCATGACTCGAACCGAACATGAGGCTGCCGGAGCTGCAGGGAACGACTTCACAACATCTCGCACCGCGAAGACGCTGGATCCGGAGATTTTTGAACTGCTTCAGATCCACGGCATCGATATCCACGCGACGCGGGAGGCGAATGGAGACACGGCGCTCCATGTTGCGCTTCGCAAGAATAACGAAGCCACTGCAATTCTTCTCGTACGCGCTGGTATGAGTTTGACGTCCGTGAACTTTGTGGGTCAACGAGCGATGGATTGCACAACATCGTCTTCCTTGCGATACGCGATCAAGAAGGAGGCTGGCCACCGGGATGTGATGATTAGCTATTGCCACTCGCACAGTGCGTTGGCTCGCAAGGTCCGCGACGCACTGGAGGCAGCTTACGTCACGACATGGATCGATTCGATGGATCCGAGCGGAATCACTGGTGGTTCTGTTTGGCGGCAAGAGATCGCCCAAGGTATTCGATCCAGCGCGCTTGTGCTTGCTCTTCTAACAAAGGACTATCCAGTGTCGCAGTGGTGTATGAAGGAGTTGGCATTTGCGAAAATGCACAACGTGCCAATCGTCGCCATCCAATGTGAAGATATGCAGATGACGGAGGAGCTTCAGGTTTACTTGTGGACGCGACAGATCGTGGACTTCCGTCCGGCGTTCGTGGAGCGGACAGTTGAAGTGTTTGAAGAGGAAGGAGAAGATCACGTCAAGAAGACCCCGAGCGGTCATGCGGGCACTGGTGACATGGATGATGACGAGGCCTTGCTCGCAGCTCAAGACCCGCGCGATGTTGTGGAGGGAGACGACACCGTCGCGAAACCTAAGCTAGTCGTCAAGCACGAGTATGACGATGAGATCTTCCGAAACTGTGTCCGCTTGCTGTTGGACGGTATTCACGACCAGATCGAAGAGCACCGTGTGAAGCGCGTGCAGCGCCAGCAGCGCCAAAAGATGCTCTTACGTGCGAGAAGCACAGCGCAAAATGATTTGCCTGCGTCTAGCGAGGATGAAAGCGACCAGGATGCCTCGGACGGCGAGCCAGGCGGCATTTGTGGCGTGCCACCCCGTAACCATCGTGCCTATGATGACCGCGGAAATCGAGACGGGCTCTTAATGGACGAGCCAGCCCTCGCCTCGCCGTCATCACCCAACCGAAGCGCCTTCGTGTTCATCGCCCACGGTGATTACCACATGCAGTTTTGCCAGCGCCTGCGCAATGCGCTGCAGAAGCAAGGAGTGCGGTGTATCCTCGATCAATCTGTTCCGTCCATCCAGTACGGCGTCGGTGTTCCCACGGGGGGCGCCAACGGCTCGTCCACTTCTCACCACGGAAGTCCACGCCAATTGCGCCGCCTCCAATCTACTGCGACGAGCGCCGGCGGATATGGATCGGGCAGCGATGTGGCGACCACGACCGCACAGGCACGCCAGCTCGCTGCCAAGGACGCCATTCTCGAGTGCTCGGCCGTGATTGTCGTGCTCTCGCCCATTTCGTCCAAGTGTGATATGCTCGCTGACCAGTTGGCGTTTGCGGAAGACCGCGGTAAGCTCATTGTGCCGCTGATGCTGTCGTTGCAAACCGTCGACCTGGCCAAGCGGTACACGTTCTCTCGTAGCGTCGTGCAGCACTTCAACGTATCGCTCGGCTTCGAGCAGAGTCTTGAGCGGCTCGTGGTGTATCTGCAGCAAACGGCCGAGGCAATGCAGCGCCAGCAACAGCAGAAGGAGCAGGAGCTGCAGCACCAGATGCGTATGGCGCGACGCAGAAGACGCAAAGAGCGTGAGCGTCGGCGGCGCGCACGCGCCAGTGGTGGGGGCAACGTGGAGGGCGATGGCGTGGACGACGATGATGACGATGCGGACGACGTCGACGACGATGGCGCCCTGTCGTCGTCGCCTGGCTCGTCACCAGCGTCGTCTGTTCGTTCGGCCGCGTCTCGCGTGTCCGGTGTGCGCGCGTTGTCACCGTCGAGCTTCAGTATGATTCCAGCACCGATGGTCGCTGACGGAGCGATGCCCCCGACGATCCCGATCCTGCAGCCATCTCGGCAGCCAACTACGGGCGCGACCAGCGGCCACGGCTGGTCCGTGAACACGACGACGCCCTCACCGCCACGAGAACATACGCCGTCCGAGCTTGCTCACCATGACGCCGCCGTCGAGGTAACGCCGCGACCACGTCACCACTTTGGCACGGAGCCGCTGCTGCGCCGCACGAGCAGCGTCCATTCGCCACTGCCCACACCACGAGCCGATCGACCGAGCACATAACTCGCGTCACCACGTGCCCGCACGAGACGCACAAAGACAAAAACAAACTGGTAAGCAAATTGCGAAATATGGAAAATGCAAGATAGAAGACAACAACCCGCATCGAAGAGATGGGGCCTTTTTTACAGTCGCGGCGCGCTCTCCAGGTGGCTCTTCTTGACCTTCTTGGCGACCGGGTCGTAGTGGGTCATGCCCTGGCCGCTGCCGACGACGCCGACGCGGCCCTGCACGCTGTCGGGCGACGCGAACATGCTGCCGCGCTTGGACAGCACGCCGCTGCCCTTGACCTTACCGCCCTTGACGGCCTTGTGCTGGAACGACTTCCAGTCGTGCTGCTTGAGGTTGTGCGCGTTGTCCACCTCGATTTGCTTGTTGAGCTTCTGGATGTGCTTGAGCCGCTTGCGCTTGCGCTCCTTCTCGGCCTCCGAGTCCGTGGGCAGCACCTGCAGGTTCTCGGGCACTTTGATGGCCTTGGCCACGACGGCGTCACGTGGCTTGAGCGACGCCGAGGCCGCGGCCGCGGCCGCCGCTGCTCGGGCTGCTGCGGCCTGAACGGCTGCTGTCACCGCCACGGGCCTCTGGGTCGTCGTCATAGTCGAGGTCTCGTCCACGGCTTCCACAGCGGCTGGTGCCGTCGCGTCCGCCGGACGCAGGTACTCGTACGGCACCTCCTCCGAGTTGCCGTAGCCGTCAAACAGTACCTGGAAGCCGTGCGCCGTGAGTGCCGTGACCTGCGCGGCGTAGTACAGCGCGTCGACGTAGTACTTGGCGCGGCACCGGAAGCCGACGGCGATCGCGCCGCGCGGCGGCAGCGCGTCGGCGTCCTCGGCGGCCTCGATGCGGCGCAGCGACGCCGCCGGCAGCTCGTCCTTGTTGCCGAAACCGATGTAGTGGACGTTGTACGTGTCGCGCGCCGTGAGCGACTCGACGACCGCCGGGAACCACACGCCCTTGGACAGCGCCTCGCACACGGCGCCTGCGGCGAACGCGTCGCCGTCCTCCGGCGCCGCCACCGCCGCTGTTGTCGTGGGCTCCACCGCAGCGCCCGCTGCGGCGCTGTTGGCGTTACTGAGCTTCAAATCGATCTACAGAGAGAGAGAGAGAGAGAGAGAGAGAGTCAGCGAGCGAGTGAGGAAGTGCGATTGCACTCGCCGCCATGGGGATGGAGACTCGCACCATTTCCTTGGTGAGCCGGATGACCTCGACGAGGTCCTGCGCGATGTTGAGGAACTCGGCGTTCTCCGGGTCGCTCTCGAGCAGCTGGTGGATGCTCGCGAGCTGCTCCGTGAAGGTCTCGAGCCGCTGCTGCAGCTCCGCGAGCGCGACGTCGTCGCCCGCTGCGTCGCTCATGGTGGCTAAACGGCGATCACAACTTTGGAGCTCTTCGGGTTTGGAGCTGCTGGAGGGAACGACACACAGAGGCACCCCATGTACTGATATAATGTGCTTCGTTTCACGAATAATTGAGCCGGGCAATTATTGCTGAGGCTTTGTTCTCGCATGCGCAAGGGTCTACATGGGACGAACAAGGTTCCCGCGCAAGCACTTGTCGGTGGATGATGGCTCATAAGTTCTCATATATGAGGTGGGTGGTTCATCTCCACATTCCCAGGTTACAAGAATTAATTAAAAAGAATGAGGATCGTCGATCACTGGTGGGGCTGCATCGCGGGGCTCTTCTCGGTTTTCACGCGCACGCCGTCGACCGACGTGGTCTCGTCGTCAGAGCCGTGCTCCAGGATGCTCACTGACCGATTCGAGTTCGACATGATAGACGACAGGCGCCCTGGTCGCGGCTGGTACACAGGACGCATCCCGAACTGACCGGCAGGCGGCTCGCTATAGTGGAAGCTGTTGCTGAGATACGTCGAGTTGTCGCTAACCGAGCGCATCAGCTCCGGGATGTCGTCATCTTCCAGATCGTCGTCAAGCATGTCTTCTTCCACGAGCATGCCTCCTTCGTCGTCGTCGTCGAATTCGTCCGTGATTCGACGCATCAACGTCGAGAAGTTGCCCAACATCGCCTGTTGGAGGCTCATATCCGAGTTCAAAGACCGCGACGGCGTCGGTGCTGCTGCTCCCGAGTTCGACGTCGAGCTCATGAACGAAAGGTTGAGTCGGCTGGCCGACGACGGCTCCATCCAGCCACGGCTGCTGCTCGTCACACTGCTGGTATCGCCACCTCCGACGAAGCTGTTGCTGCTTCCATGACGCCTGCGAAGGTTGGCTTCCCCATGGCTGAATGCAGACTGAGCACCGCCTTCATGTGAACTCAACGACGACAGCTGACTGAGGCTGAATGACTTCGGTAGTCGGTTCAGAGACATGGTCGCCGGTTCAACCGAAATGCCATAGATCTCCTCGCGCAAGGTGCCCAGCACCTGGTCGAGCGATTTTTCAAACCCGAGCATGTCGCCTGCTGTGAGAAAATGGTGGAATTCGCTTCGCGACAAGCTGTACTGCATGTCGAGACTGAACTCGATCGGGTTCACGACGATCGGGATGATCTTCTTGCCCTTGTCCTCTGCGAACGCGAGCTGGTCCCGCACGAACTGGCTCCGCAAGGTCTTGTCAGAGATAACCACAATGAATGCCGAGCACTTCAGGATCGCATCCTTCGCGTCGTGGATGCGCCCAAGCATATCGTCGTCATTTCCTGCAGCTTCCTCGGGTTCAAAGCCGGGCTGAACACCACCTTGTGTACTCGGCGGCGAGTTCTCGTGGTTTCTGGAACCTGACCTGCCATAACCGTGACGGCGGTCAACGTAACAGTGCAAACCACCTTCACGGCACAGCGCCGCGCACAGACGACGCACGAACGTCGTGTGGGAGTCAGCGTGGCAAATGAAGACGAAGTGCTGGCCGTCGTCAACGACATCCTTCACATCTTTGAAGGTCTCCAAGACCGTTCCGTTACCCATCACTGAGTGCTTCCGCTGTTGCGATGCAGGCGCCGAGTCGTTCGGATTGTGGACGTAGTATCCGTTCTGGTTCAAGATGACGCTCTTCGACAAGTCGTTCAACCCGAGCTCTCGGAAGCTGGGATCATCTGGTCCCATACCGCCGGCGAAGCTGTTAACGCTGAGGATCGACTCGTTCGTGTCGTAGAAGTCACGCCCCTGATGGCTGTGCATTTCGTTGCCGTCTCGGAGACCAGTGAAATGGGCTGACGAATATAAAAAGCCCTCCCGGTTTGTGCTCTCGAGCAGCAGTTTTTCTTGCAGCATCGCCGCCGGCGCCCGTTCATCGAACGGGGCACCGCCACCAATTGCTTTCGAACTGCCTTGATGCCACATTCCACGTCCTCGTCCAGTTGAACCTCCAAGCTGCGTACCTTGCAATGTGTTGTGCAGGGCACTTAGGTTGGTGTGGCTAGTGTTCATAGTGGATGCTGTCGCCGCGCGGTGAAGATTCTTTCGCAGCACATACTCCTTCCGTTTTTCGATCTCATCGCGAAGGCCGTCAAGCAGGAGCCGGGACTGCTGCTTGTAGGCTTCGTCGTCGTATTTGTACTGGATATCCCGCTCACCGATGCGATCGATGGCTGTGATAGACGGCTCGAACGGGATGATCTGTCGCGTGTAGAGGTAGACCTGAAGATCTTCAGAGATCTTGGCATTTTCAGTCGAGATGGCGAGAATTGGCGTACCGACTTGCTTTGCCAATGCTAGTTCCTTCATGCACCACTGAGACTGGGCGTAGTCCTCCGTGATGATACAAACCACAACGGCTGCATTTGTCACACCTCGCGCAATCTCTTCACGCCACACTGCACCGCCTCCAATGCCGCTCGGGTCCATCAGATCAAGCCACGTCGTGATGTTCGCGTCTTCAAGCGTCTTTCGAAGCTTCAGCGCAAACTCTTTGTGAGAGTGTGTGTAGCTGATCATCACGTCTCGATTACCGGCAGCACGCTTGATCTCAAACTGGAGGCGAGTCGATGTAGTACAATCGATCGGACGGAGACCTTGGTGATTCATGCGCATGATATCACCACCAACACTGAGGAGCGCCACTGCAGTGGGCAGATCGTCGAGCTTGACTGCAATATGCAACGCAGTGTCGCCAGACGACGGGAGTTGGTGATTGATGTTTGCCCCACGGCTAACAAGTGCCCGGAACATGTCCGCCGTCGCACCGCCGGCGCACGCAGCGCACTGAATCGGGGTCATGCCGCCGTCGTCAACGATGTTAGGGTCAGCGCCGTGAGCCAAAAGAACCTTGACAGCCTCCACTTGGTTGACGCGAGCCGCCCAATGGAGTGGCGTCCGACCGCGAGCGTCTTGAGCGTCAGCATTTGCCTTCGCGCCCAGAAGCATCTCGACAGCATCGATCGCGCCATTGACACAGGCCCAATGGAGAGGCGTTCGCTTGTTCAAGCCGATGTAGCCGAGCTCACCGAGACAGTCCGGGTTGACTTTCTTGCGAAGGAGATGTCGAATCCGAGTTGTGTTGTTCATCGCTGCGGCAGTGTGCAATGGGGTTAACGCCACGTCGCCTCCCCAGTTCTCGAGAACCTGAGCAACCGCATAGTTTCCTCGCAGGTACGCCATCTGAAGAACCGTGAGAGTGTTCATGTGGCCAGGGTCCGGGATCACAAGATGATTGGCACCAGCCGCGAGCAGCTCCTTGGTAATCTCAGGGTGGTCAGCGAGGAAAATTGGAGGTAGCCGGGACTCGTGACGGAAAGAAGACCGAGAACAGACATTGACGTCAGCGCCGTGCTGCAGCAGCCACCGGACCGCGTCCACGCGGCCCGTGGACACGGCGCAATGCAGCGGAGTGATCAGCGTCGACTTGAAGATCGACGAAGCGCCGTACGAATCTTCCGCAGACATCACGGGCTGCCGGATGAAAGACCTTGCCAAGTACCAGAAGATATCGCCTGTGGAGAACCGGAACCGCGAGATTTTGTCGAACGAGTTGATGGCAAAGTTTGCGCGGAAGAGCAGTTCCATCGCAGGAATGTTTCCGTGGTATGCCGCCACATGCATCGGGTTCTTCGTGGATGTGCCATAGAACCACAGGCGAATCTGCGCGTCCGGGTACATGTCCTTGGCGAAGGCCGGGCCGAGATGGTTCTTTGCGATGCGAAGCGTGCGCTTGAGTAGCCGAATGTCGCCCAACTGGGCGCCACGATACAGGCGCTTGCGCACGAACTCAACAATCTGCGACCGCGCAGGAGGGGCCCTGGGCTCGTTGGCGCCTGGTTTGTCCGGGTGGGCGGCCCGCGCGATCTCTTCCTGGACGCGCTTCCGGCGCATGCGCGATCGAAGCATGTGGGCCTTCACGTCGCCCGTCTGGTCCGCCTCGGAGAACGCGCCGAGCTGCATCTTGAGGTGCTCGCGGAACCGCATGAAGTAGCGGATCTCGACATAAATAAGTGCGTAAACGACGATCGCGACGACCCCGAAGACGTACGACGAGGCGTTGGTCGTGCACGTGAAGAGCTCGCCGACCACGAGGTGGTACGCCGCGACGACGGCCATGAAGCCCGTGATCAGGAAGAGCAGCACGGCGGTCATCTCGCAGACCTGGAGGAAGATCGTGCGCTTGACCTTCTGGATGCGGCCGCCGCGGCCGATACGATCCTCGCGCTTGAACGGCTCGAAGATGGAGAACCCGGACGCCGGCAGCCCGAGCACGATCACGGCCGGCAGCAAGTGGTACACGATCGCGGCGAGCGAGATCGTGGTGGCGCACGCGTCGCCGCGCGAGAAGATGGCGGAAAACGGCGAGCGCACGAACAGCTCGCCCTCCTGGGTCACGTCGTCGTGCGTGCGGAAGCCGTAGAAGCCCACGAGCGCGACCACGTCGATCGCGGCCACGAGCTGCATGATCCGCAGCAGGCGGATCGCAAAGTACGAGTTGATGCGGTACGAGCCGTGCACGTAGGACGGCTCTTTGGAGGCGCGCTTGGTCGCCGCGGGCGCGCCGGACGTGCGGGCCGCGGGGCTCTCGCTGCCCGGCGCGGCCGTGATTGTGATGCCCGTCTCGATCGACGTGCGCAGCGGCGTCGGGTGACCGTCCTGCACGGCGCTCAGCCGCAGCGTCTCGCTCGTGCGGCGCGCCGACATGGAGTACAGCGCGCCGCCGTAGCTGCCCTTGCGCGGGTGGCCTGTCTTGAGCGCCGCCTGGCTGTACTCGATCGACTGGAGCGTGTAGAGGGCCGCGTCGTTGGTGGTCGTGGCAGTGCCGTCGGCGCCCGGTGGCAGTTGGCCGCCCATGGCCGCCAGCGCGGCGCTGGAGACGCGGCGCTGGCTGCGCATGACCACGGGCGAGAGCCGCGCGTCGTCGTCGCTCTCGTACGGGTCGTCGAACGGGTACTCGCCGTCGGCGCTGTTCGGGTCCGAGTCGAGCGTCGACTGGTGGAACATGCGTTGTTGTGGCGGCGGCGGAGCGGAGCCCGGCGGAGGAGGAGCTCCGTGGGGAGGAGGAGGAGCGCCATGGGGGTGTAGAGGAGGAGGAGGCGGCGGCGGCGGCGGCCGCACCGAGGGCGACCGCACGCGCACATAGTCGCTGTCGCGGTCCTCCATGGCGACGAGAGTTGTTCTCCCCTTGCGGAACAATCTCCGCTCACGCGCTTCGGTGTTGTCGGTGTGTTGGCGCCGGCGTTGGGCGTTGGGGGAACCCTCCCCTTCGTTGGGAAACAACGTTCGAGATGCCCGACGATCGCCCGCTCACACCATCGGCCGGGCGCGAGGTGTCGTAAAGTCGGAGCAAAACACGGAAGGCGTCAGTGCTGGGACTGGACTCGACCGATATTTTTAGCCAATGCGAAGCGGGGAGGAGTGCTGGTCGCGCGCAATCTATTTGTAATTTACGCGGGAAAGGAACGAGGGAAGGGACGAAAACCATCTTGGTGGCGACTCCCAGCGAGATGGCGAGACGGCGGGATCCCGGAGGGTGGCAAACGTGCTTTTGAAGATGGCACTTGATTCCAGAGCACACGCAGGAGCTTTCAAGACTCACCAAGGTTCGGGATCCATGATGTGGCATGCGTGCTGGAACCGTGAAAACTGCATGTGCCTCCCGCTCCAACAACCAAGGGGCTCTTAGAACATTCTTGAAGCATAGGGCATTTGCGCCCCGCCTGTAACACGAGAAACGGGACGGTTTGGCTCACTGGTGCATCAAGCCAAACACACGACTTGACCATCAGAGTGGAAACATCCATTTTGGGTATCTCTCACATTGAGATGCCCTTGCCAATTGCTCCACACAAACGGATGTACACGACGCCAAAGATCTCTGGGGAGAGAGGGTTGTCTCTAGTTTCATTCCATGCTAAAATGCGACGTTCGCCAAGAACTGAGTTGGGTAAATCGCTTGTTACCTGAACCATCTCTGTGTGGGTTCAGACGCCAAAAAATACCGTTTTGAATAGTAGTTTACGACGCTGACCACACTCGTTCCCACACTTCAAGTCGGAACATTACGGCACCAAACATATTCTTGCGTGCCTCATTAGCCAAGTTCGATGATCCAACAGCACCCGTTGGTGATCGCAGCCACACAGGGTGCAACCAAGGGGTGGCAACTCTGTCGATGTGGAATAATTCACTTCAAACGAGTTTGCTGAGAGGGCGTGTGGACCGCACGGCCGTGGTGGCCAAAGTTGAGCCATGAAGCCTTCCATCGATTGGGAATCCGTTTTTGGTCCATTGCGAACTCGGGCAAACTTGATGCGACAACGAAATGGTCACAGATGTGTGATTTCAGTAACTGTGCGATAAAAATCGATTAATTACACAAATAGACTGTATGTCCCTCAATGACACACGGAAAGCCGTATATCAGTACACTGCATGTTGGTCGACAACTGGAAGCCAACGCAAGCTCGAGCACCATCGTGATGACACCCAGCTCTCTCCGCGGCGGATCGCGGCCGCCCCAGTCAACGGCGAGCGCAGCGCAGCGCGGCACCAAGTTCGGACTCGTGGACGGCGACGCCGACGACTTTTACGATGTCGTCATGTCCAGCGAGGACGAGGACGGCGCGAGCGACGCCAACGACAACGACGGCGACCGCGACGCCGAGACGGCGCGCAACACGGCGCGCAACGCCTCGCAGCCGCGCGACGAGGCCGAGCAACTGGCCGCGCTGTCGCTAGATGACACCGCCGCAGCGACCGCCAGCGCCGCCGTCATGCGACACATTGGCAGCATCTCGTACGGCGCTGCGTCGGCCGACCGTTCCGGGACTGCCAAGCCCACGACCATCCAGTCCGGCGCCGACGAGTTCGTGCTCACGGAGGAGGAGCTGCAGAGCCACACGCAGCGGCGTTCGGCGCTGGAGATCGCGCTTGATGCCGCGACGCGCTCGCTGCCGCCCAACGCGAACGACGGCGAAGCGCCGTTTCGGTTTGCATCGGCGCGTGGGAAGCCGGTGACGTCGCCGGCGCCCGGTTCTTCGGTCACGCGTACGTGTACTCACACTCCTCCGAGTGATATGCCCATGAGTCTAATCGTTCGTTTCTGGTCATTAGTAGCGTCGGCTGGCAATGCGCCGCAGCAAAGCGAGAGTGCCAAACGCAAGCCCGGGCTGCCCCTGGGCGGCGTCAACGAACTTGACAGCGACGACGAGGAGCTCTCGACGGAGCCCGACCCGCTGTACGACGACGCCATGGACGACGCGGACGAGAAGTGGGTCCAGACCAACTTGCGTACGTCCATGTGTCTGAGTGCCCAGGCTCCACGAAGGCTATTCTCATTGAAAGTGCCCATGTTGTGATTGTAGGAGGCGACGGGGCTCCAGGAACCAAGACCGACGCCACGCTGTGCTGTCCGTGCTGCTTCGTGACGGTGTGTATGGACTGCCAGCGCCACGTCAAGTATATCAACCAGTACCGCGCGCGTGCGGCAATGAACTGCCGAGTCAAGAAAGATGAGATCCTCACGTATGCAGCGTCTGGTGCCCCCGCGGGACCGTCACGGCAGCAACTTAACACCATGACGAAACGCCAAGCCAGCGGCGCGGCGGCCTTGCTGGGGAAGGATGAGTACTTCGGCGTCGTGTGCTCCGACTGCGGCACAACTGTGGGCGTCTACGATGTACACCAGGACTATCACTTCTTCAATATCCTGCCCAGCACTTGCTGAGCGATTGAGTCGACTGTTTCTACTTTCCCTTTTTCTTTATTTTCGGCAAGACCCCGCTACGTATGCGTAGTGGGGCGGCACGTTATCCCGTCCTCATATTATACCATCGAACACCAAGGGGGCCGGGTCCCTGCTCGCTCCATTCGTTTTTCTTCATCTTTTCATAGTGTACTCGTACACACAGGATACGGTGTTGTAAGGGGTCATCACACAGCTCGCGTTTCGACGGCAACACGGCCAGCGATACGCATGTGGCGTTTTTCACACGAGCGATCGAGATGGTGACCCAATGCGTTTAGGCGATCGCGAGGCCAACACTCTGCACTTTGTCCGACAGCTCGGCCACCAACAACTCGAGTTGTTGCGCCGATTTCGAGCGGTCACGAAGCTGAAGAACTGCCAACGCGAGCTTCTGCTGCAAATCCCGCAGATCATCCAACGCTGCTCGCACGCTCACGGACTCCTTCGTCGCGAGCAGAGCGCGCAACTGCTCAGCAATCTCTTCCGTAGTGGGGCGTTCCTCGGGGTCGAGAGATGTCATGCGGAGCACCAGCGCCATCTCGTCCGGGAAGCGCTGGAGCGCGATCTGGGGTACAACTCCATGGCGAACGGCCGTGAGAACTTGCGAGCGCTCCATCATGGTCGAGCACGGGTAACAGAGCTCGAGCAGGATGATGCCGAGCGCGAAGATATCCGACTTGATCGAATACTTGGCGCTCTTGACGAGTGGACTCGCGGTGCCCTTGGAGCGGTTCCAAGAGTACCCTAGCTGCTCAGGGGACGCGTACGTGAACGTGCCCAGCGCAGTCGTGTGGTCTTCGCCGATCGCATTCACATAAGTTGATCCCTTGTGGGACGCAACCTCTTGCGCATCCGACACGATGGACTTCGACAGCCCGAAATCACCAATTTTCGGCACATCTCCGTGAATGAAAATGTTATCGGGCTTGAGGTCGCGGTGGATCACGCCAGACTCGTGCATGTGCTGCACGCCCTGCACGACGCCAAGGAGAATCTTCAGTCCTTCGCGGTGCTTGGTGAAGTCCTCGTCTGGGGACGCACGAGTTTCCACAGTCGCGCGCAGCCACGACGAAAGAGTGGAGTGCACGACCTCGCCATCGAGCTTCTTCTTAGCTGGCTTCTTTTGCGACTTCATCGTGACGCGATTGATCAGACGCTGAAACGAGTCACTGTCATCCTGCTCGTCTTCACTCTCGCTGGCGCTGAGTGCCACGGCAGCAGACCCACAGAGCTCCATTTGGATGTACAATATGAGCTGCGTCTCTGGCTGCATCGACTCGCCCATCGAGCTAACACTGTCATCTTCGCGGACGTCCTCTTGCACACCCTGGAGTGGTCGACGCGACACAGGCTGGAGCAGCTCATTCTCAGCCTCAGTGACAATTGATCGACTGGACTCGAAGTGAATGCCGTCCATCGAGGTGTCAAACTGGCTGAGTGAGGAGATTGAGTAGCTGTGTTCCGAGAAATACGAAGACGCGACGGAGTTTTCGTTCTCGCTCGCACTGCCCAGGGACGCGACGGATGCCTTGGTCGCGGTACTAGTCGACTCTCCAGCACGAACAGTGGGATCAACAACATCTTCCTCCAACCAGGCAGTGTGGTAACGCACGACATTCGCGTGGGTTCCCATCCCGGCCATCGCCTTCACCTCTCGTAGCGCTTGGTGGAAAGCGGGCGAGTCACGCTGGAGCGAGCGAGGAAGAGCGACCTTCTTGATGGCGTATGCGCACCCGTCGACCTTGCTGCGGACCTTAAACACCGTTCCTTGACCACCTTCTCCGAGGATGCTGACGACTTTAAAGTCTTGCTCGAAGCGTGAGGCAGTGCTGGTGCTCAGTGTGGAAGACGACGAAGAAGCCCTGCGACGCGAGGCCAACGCAGCCGCGTCTTGCTCGTCTTTCACGAGTCCAACGATCCCATTCCCGGTCTTCTGGGCCACATCTTCCGTCTCCTTGTCCTCAACACCAGCGTCTGCAACAGCCATCGAGTAGTCGGCAAACAGTGCGACTGGCGCAGTCTCGACGGACTCCACTTCTTCGACACTAACAACCTTCTTGATGCTCTTCGTGGTCGACGCCAGCGGCGGCTTCTCGTCCCTTCGTCCGAAAAAACTGGGAAGCCGCGTACCGCGCGAGCCGATCCAGTCCGCGAGCTTCTTCTGCTGGCCATAGAGAGCCGCCGTGGAGTACTGATAAGAACCCAGGAGCCCCTCCCGCACACCCGCCACGGACGAGGCAGCGACCACTGGCGATGGAGACGACGCCGGCGCTGCGAGAGCGGCAGCCGACTTCTGGCTGGCCATTTGAAAGTACCCGATGAACGGGTTGGTCTTATCCACGCCGCTGCCGCGTTGCGTGACGTGGTGACTGTCGGCTTCCTGCGGGCGCGGCTGCATCACGAGGCTGCCAGGCAGCGGGTTCCCGAGATGATCCCCGAGGCCCAGGCCCTTGAAGTCTCCATTCACCATCGACGAGATCGACGAGCACGAAGAGGACGACGACAGCGGCGACGTCGACACGGCGCTGAGCGCCAGCAGCGACGGCACGCCCGAGTCGTGGGCGTCCGCCGTCACCCCCGCGGGTACGGCAGTGCTGTTGTTGTCGCTGGACGAGAGCGACGAGAGCGAAGAAGACGAAGAGGACGGCGACATGTGGCGGCCGGTCAGGTTGTACGCGGAAGCGGCACGGCGCGCGCCCGGCTGGCGCGCGTTGTTGACATTCTTCGCGAGCCCGAGCATGAGCCGAAAAGGGTACTCGAGGTCGGTGGCGAACGCAGCACTATCGTCTCACGCTGGCGGTGAGGGAAGGGATGTAGATCCAGAAGAGTGAAGAGAGATGGGAGGCGCGGCCTCGAAGTCAATGGCTTCCCACTGCTAATACAGTATGACTGGCGCGCCACCCACCGCCACGCAAGCAGACCAGACAGACGGACTGACAGCCACACAGCGGCGCTTCGTTCACCTACGACGGCGCCGAAGACGGAGGAGACGCGATCGATAGGAGGGGAGGAGGAGGAGAGGAGCAGCAGCAGCAGCGGAGGTTCCCTCTTCAGGCGGCGGAGCGAGGGTGTGGGTACTGGCGGACGGCGGCGTGGGGGTGTTTCCTGTTCGTCTCTATGGTGTTCAAATGGCCAAACGTCCAACATGCCGTCGCAAGCGGACCATGCACGCCAGCGAGCGAGCATCATAAACAAGAACCATCATTCTGTCGCACGCCAGTTCTGCGAAAAACATCGTATGCTTCATGAATGCATATAATTTTTTATCCAAATCATTCGTTTTGGGAGTTAATACACGATATTTGCTCTAGATTAGGACAGCGTGCCAGCTGGTGGGACGCACGCCTGGCGGTTACTGATTGGTCAATCCGTATCCGGATGAGTTTATCCGGACGAACGGCCTGTGTTGAAGTTGCATCTCGGTCAAGTTCTCGGCTGTCGGATCCTTGTGACGTCATGCAGCTGACTGGGGCACGGTGAAGGGCCTCCCAGTGGGAGTCCCACCAGTTGGGAGATCTGTAGTGTAACCACTTCCACACAGCCATCCCGAACCTCACGCCAAGTGTAAACCCATAGACATGCAGGTTTGGTGAGGCGTGGAAAGAAAACCAGTTGAAACAAAGAGTCCCGCGTCGAACAGCCTTCATGTCGCCCAACATCCCATTTCGGATCATTCAACACGGCCCAGCACGGTACCGGTACCGTACCGGGACTGGTACCGCATCTTAGACCGCTCGCTGACGTCGTCGTTGTGAGCTCCTCCTCCTTCGTGAAACGCCCGGTGTTCCAGTCACCACGCGACCCTAATCACGAAGAACAATCTCGATCTCTTCATAAGGTAGTACACACCACTTGTGTTGCTGCATCCTGTTTTGATGGGGTATACACTATTCGAGCGATCAAAGCCGCCTGGTTGAAGCGGCACCAAAAAAGCGATCCACCGGATCCAATATGGCGGCGCACCCGCGACGGCAAGTGCGGTACGAGGAGTACGCGGCCCACGGGCCCGCCGACGCCGCAATGGCGGACCACGTCGACCACGACAACCACGACCACGACGACGCCAACGACCACGCGCGGCGCGTGGAGCCGGCTCGCTCAACGACGAGCGCCAAGAGCCGCGGCCGCGCGCCACCGGCCCACTCGGCCGCGACGGCGCACCGCCAGCACGACGCGTACATGGAGGCGTTCGACGCGGCGTACGAGGACATGGTGCAAAAACACGGCGGCAGGACGCTTCCAGAGACTACGCCCGCGAAGGAGCCGCCAAGGGCGCGTGCGTCAAAGCCCACGACGAAGGAACATTCCACGCGAGAGGAAGAGACGGCCAGTGAGCCGCAGCAGCTGCGCGGCGGGTGGCTCTCGGGCCCGGCGTCGCCCGACGGCACGGTCCACGCGGTCTCGGCGCAGCCGGTGATGTGCATGAGTCTCAGTCCGGACGAGCGGGAGATCGTCGTGGGCAGCAGCGACCACGCGCTGTACGCGATCCCGCTGGCGGCCGGCGCGGCGTCACGCGGCGGCACCCGCGCGGCCATGGGCGGCGGACGCATGCGCACGTTGTACACCAAGAAGTTTGGCCACGCCGAGTGGGTCACGTGCTCCACGTACCTCGGCGACAACCGGATTGTGTCGGGTGGCATGGATAGCAAGCTGTGTCTGTGGGACGCGACCGGCGTCAAGTGCGAGGACCTCACGGGCCACGCGGGCTCCATCACTCTTGTACGGCGGCTAGGAGACGATTTGCTTCTGAGCGCGAGCTACGACAAGACCGTACGCGTCTGGAACGTCAGCCGCAAGGCCTCGAGTCGGCAGCGCGAGGTCAGCACGATCAAGGCCGGCACAGCACCGATCCTGGACGCGTCTGTTCTGGGCACATCGACCCCGCGGTCGATAATGACGGGCGACCGCGATGGTTGCGTCCACTTTGTGGACCTCGACGGCGAGAAGGTGACGCGCAAGATCGCTGGCGCGCACAAAGGCCACACTACGAGCGTACTCGCGAGCCGCTTCGATGAGAGTGCGCTTTGCTTTAGCGGTGGCCAGGACGGCGCCGTGCGCGTGTGGGATCTGCGACAGAAGAGTGCGACACCAGCGCACGCGCTTGAGCTCCACATTGACCGGAAGAGTGGGAAAGCTGGAGCCGTCGGCTTTCTCCACGAGCCACAAGACGACCACAATATCCTCATTACAGGCGGCGCCGACGGCACGATCAAAGTGCTCGACAAGCGCAAGTCCTTCAAGACGCTGTTCAACTTCACTGAGCACATGGACTTTATCTACTCGTTGCACGTGCGTGGGCAGCTTTGCTTCAGCGGCGCCGGCAACGGCATGCTCCACGTCCACGACTGGAAGCAAGGAAAGCTCCTGTACGGCCTCGGGGCCAACAAAGCCGCGGTGCGCGCGATCGAAACGACGCCGACGCAGCTGATCGCGGCCGGAGACGACGGCGGCGTCATCATCTACGACATGCAGTGATGGGGGATTGTAGCTCTGTAATGCAGGTATCTTCCCGTCACCGATGGCATTGAGAAGGAGGCGTCTAGTGGGTGCTCTCGTCGTTGTAGACTTGAAACCCGTGTATTGTTTGGCTGTCTCGCTTGATACGCGAAGTGCAGCCCCTCAGTCGGTATGACGACACTACAGAAGAGCTTCATGATCACTAGCGGCTGACTTCTATTTCCAATGTTAAGTATTTGTGATGGGTACAACATGGAGGTCCGTGACCAGAGTTTTTGCTATCGGGCTACTACGGAGGGCGGTCTTAGAGCCCTGTGGAGAATGCAATCGACTTCGGCGTCTGCGGGAAGAGAAACTTAAGGACGGTGACGCTGAGGATCAGGTCCTGGATCGTCGCGAACGCCACGCCGCGCCCGTCTTCCTCGAGCGAGACGTACCACCCACGCTCTTGTCCTTGGTTATCGCCCTTCTGCCATGTCACCGGCACGAACTGGACGCTCTGCTGGTCCGTGACGTACACGATCACGAAGCACCGGAGACGCGTCTCGCTGAACCGCAGCAGGAACGTGCCCGGCGGCGCGTGCTGCAGCATTGTGACACAGGCTCCCTTTGACAGGAATCCGTGGAGAAGGCGCGGCTGTGTGAAGCTCCAGAGCCGCGAGTCCGCCACGCACTCGACGAGCGGCACAAACCACCGCCAAAAGTGCGCAAACATCTCGAGCTCGACGCTTCCATCAAGCTGGGCCGGCGCGCGGTTGCTGTTGCCCCACACGAGCGTGCTCTTGGCCAAAAAGTCGATGGACCGCAGGGAGAGCGGGCGCTTGGCCGCGTCGGCCTGAAGCTTGGTCGCAAAGTATCGGCTGATCGCTGGCGCGAGCCGGTCCATCGGCACGGCCCGTGTGCTCTCGACTTGCTGAATTGTGGCTTGGCTCCAGCGGCTCTCGTCGACGCCCGAGTGTGCGATGAGTGCGGTCGCCCACAGCATGCGGCCTTCCTCGTCCTGGATGAGCGGCTGGAGCGAGTTAGCGATTCGGAGTGCGACCAGCTCGGTTTGAGATCGGCCGCTGCTGGTTGCAGACGCAGGAGGCGTGTGGCGGAGAAGTTCGCTTTCGCTTTGCGAGCCCACGAGTCGAGGCGGCGTGGCGCCACTGCTATCGACGATTCGACTAGAGTCTGGTCCCGGATGGCTTTGGGCGGTCTCCAGTCTCAGTTGGTCTTGAAACGGAGCGCTTAGTAGCGACGGGTCGTGCGCCACAGCACTATCCACAAGTGGCAAGTGGACGGGGATCACGGGCATCGACGACCAGCGCTCGTGGTGATGGTGGTGGTGGTGGTGTAAGGAATGGTGATCATTTAGCGGTGACGCGTCATGCAGGTGACCATGGTGAGGGCCGTGCTGGGCGGGGAAGCACGGCGGGTGGCTCTCCTCGCAGTTTTGGACGGCCAAACCGGCAGTGACGGACGGGATGATGTAGTTGAGGAACTCGTGCTTGTCGAGCTCCATGTCTTTCTTCTCCAGAAACTGTGCGACCGCGCAGATCAGCCGGGGGTGGCCCATCAATGCGCGGATGATCGGGTGCTCAGCGAACGCCACCAAGTCGGCCGTGCCGCCCATTTCGTGGGCCTTGAGCCGGCGCGGCGCGCGTAGCGTGAACAGCAAGGCGGCGTCCGCCGGAGGCAGGCTCTCGATCGAGATGATCTTCTCGGCCACGCCGTCCATCGCGCCGATCTTGCCGTCGCCCGTGAGCACGATCGCGAGGTCGCTCACGCGCCGCAGCAGCTGCGCGATCACGGCGCGGAACTGCGGATCACGCCGCGCCCTCCGGTTGCAGCCGTCGAGGATGAGCAGGTACGAGCCGTCGGCGCACCGCTGCCGCACGAGGTTCGCGAGCTCGAGCTCGTCGCTCGCTTGCGTGCCGAACGCGCGTGCGATCCGCGACACGAGCGAGCGCTCCGAGCCGACTGCTGCTGGGGTCTCGCCACTACCGTTGGAGCCGTTTGAATCGGTCGTGGAAGCCACCGCCGCCACCGTCGGCTCCTCGTCGAGCCGCAGGAAATAAATATGCTTGAACACGCGGCGGTCGGTCGCGTACCGCGCGGCCTGGAGCGCGATCTCGGTCTTGCCGATGCCGCGGTCGCCCGTGATGCTCACGAGCCGCGCGCCCTCCACGAGCGCCTTGAACACTTGATGGACCTCGAGCGAGCGGCCGACAAACACCTCGGCGACCGCGTCGCAGTCGTTGCCCGGCGGCGGCAGCGCGTTCTCCTCGTGGGCGCCCTCGGGGGCGTCGCGAAACAGCGCCTCCGTGTGGTCGCCGTGGCCCAGCAGCTTGAACTTGGAGCTGCCGGCGCTGCTCGCGATCGAGATGTCGGCCTGCACCTGGCCGATCTCGAACGCGCGCGCGACCGAGTGGCCGGCGAACAGCGCCGTGTAAAACGCCTTGG
>JAMFLL010000188.1:0-54859 GCA_027475725.1 Pythium rhizo-oryzae | reverse complement strand
GCTCGTGCCGCGCTCGCGCTCGGACCGCTTCGTGTGCGTCAAGTGGCACTGCATCAAGTCGCTCGCGCCGAGCGTGGCCAAGCACCGCGACTACGTGTACGTCGAGGTCGTGGACCACTTTACGGACCGCGACGGCCGCAAAGTGGGCTTCCGGCTGTCCAAGTCGGTCGAGCTCGAGGAGCTCGAGGCGTTCGACCACTCGGAGATCTTCGTCCGCGGCAAGACGCTCACGCTCCACACGTTCTCGCAGGTCTCGCCTGGCAACATCGAGCTGTACACGATGATGATCAACGACCTGGGCGAGCGCCTCCCGGCGTGGCTCGTCCACAAGATCGTCGACACGGCCGCGATGCGCTCGGCGTGCCTGCGCGACTACATCAACCAGAAGCGCATGGACCTGCTCGTGCTCGCGCGCCCCAAGGAGATGGTGCCGCTCCACAAGCGCGTCTGCTGCGTGGTCTGCACCCGCAGCTTTTCGCTCGTGCGCAAGAAGTACAACTGCGTGGCCTGCGGCGACGTGATCTGCAACCAGTGCAGCGTGCATCAGTTCGTGGCGCCGCCCACGGGCACGATCAGCGACTTTGTGGGCAAGAAGAAGGCGCGGATATGCGTCCAGTGCAGCAGCAACGCCAAGCGCCGCGAGCTCCCGCGCCGCGCGTCCTCGGCGCGCGCGTCGATGCTGCAGGCGCAACAGTCCCCGCAGCCGCAGCACGACGGCGGCCACCTCAGCGAGATGGACCACCGCCGCGTGTCCGGCTCGACGATTGGAAGCAGCAGCGGCAGCAAGCTCCAGAAGCAGCAGTCCCAGTACGCGCAGCACCTGAACCGCATGATGCGGTCCGCGAGTTCGGTTGAGGCGTCCAACTCGGCGAGCTCGATGCACGAAGAGCAGGGCCGCGTCCACCCGACGGACGCCAACGGCGGCAACAACCGGTCGACGATCCCGCACATGTTCCAGTTCCGTCCGGCCAAGAACAACGCGAGCGTCCTGTCGGCGGGGCGATCCTCCATCCGCTCTTCAGGCATGTCGACGTCGCGTTCGTCGTCGTCCCCCGATGATGACATGATGCTCCACGCGGCTGATGCTGCGGACGCCGGTAACGACGACGGCGATCAGCTCAGCGACGACGACGACGACGACCAGGAGTACATGATCCCTGGCGACGCAGAGCTTGAAGCTAACGGTGCTGCAGCCGCCGCTGCCGCTGCTGCTGTCAATGGCGGTGACATGGACTTTGACAATTTGCTGGATGCGACGGCGTTGGATTCCAGCAATGGTGCGAACGGTTCCATGGACTTGGGGGTCGGCAAGTACCGCGCTTCCTATGTGAACGCTGGCACCCTATCGACTGATGTATCTGAGGACGAGCTGACTGACGCCGACGACGATGAAACGCTGACGACTCCGTCCACTGGATCCAGCGGCTCGGCGGTGTCCGCTGCGCTGTCGCCTCCGCCCACTTCAACACCGCTTGGCGACACTGAAGACGACGACGGGCTGATCATCCAGGAGGTGTCGCCTCAGAACTCATTCCGTCAGTCGATGGCATCTTC
Organism: Pythium rhizo-oryzae; assembly: GCA_027475725.1. NCBI lineage: Eukaryota > Oomycota > Peronosporomycetes > Pythiales > Pythiaceae > Pythium > Pythium rhizo-oryzae. The sequence goes on along the minus strand of JAMFLL010000188.1, from coordinate 53,305 downwards.
CAAGGGACCGACGCCGCGCCAGAGTATAGTGTCGATGACGTCGGCAGACGATGAAGTGACGATCGTAAAGCCCATGGTCGTCAAGCAAGTCCGCAAGCGGCCGGCACCCGGCGCAAGCGCGAGAGTCATCAAGTCGGACATTGAAATCACCGAGGTCGAGCCGTCGAGATCGCCCAACGCGCCGGAGCTGCCACCTCCTCGAGTGAACCCGATGGTCGAAAGTATCGTGACGCAGTCCCGGCGAGCGACCATCACGGAGGAGCCCGTGTTCGACAACAACGCTGACGCCGAGTACAATGAAGCCAACCAGCTGGCCGATCTCCAGGTCCATCTTGATCGCATGACGATGATCGCGGAGAGCCTGAAGAACCTGAATCAGCCCGCTGAGTCGCCGTCCAAGAAGATGCGCCCAAGCACAGTTAGCCCGGCCGAGCTCCAGGCCCAGTACGCCAAGATCTCAAACATTGAGATGCGCGCCCAGGAGGAAGCTGCACTTGCAGCTGGATTTGCACAGGCTATCATGGACGAGGCGCAGGCCAATGCGGCCCTAGCGTCAGAGCGGATGACAATGTCGGCCGGGACGATGCACCAGGCCGAGGAAATGGAGCTGAGCGACGATGATTACGGTGAAGACGAAGAGATCGAGCTCATGGACCTGTCGCTGGGCTCGGATGTGCACTTCACTCGCGAAGACGGCAGCTTCTCGGGCTTCCTGGCGGACTCCAGCTTCATGGACATGGCCACCGCGTCGCCCGAGGGTGCCGCGGTTGTGCCTGGCTGGGTGGCGGTGCACTCGAAGACGACTGGCAAAGTCTACTTTTACAACGAGTCTGTTGGCACGACGTCTTGGACCGTGCCAACGCCCGACACGACGCGCCGCAGCGGCAGCTACATGGTGCTGTAAACCTAAATCCTCACCCGAAGATTTTAAGTGACAAGGAAGCGAAACCAAGACAATCAAGAGCAAGCAAGCCCCCCGAATAGTTATTATTTACTACCCCGCACTGCAGTGAAAGCACGGCAGAGCGTACTGGTAGCGAGATGGAAAAGAAAACGAGCGTGTGCCGCGAGTGAGTGAGCCCCCAACTTCCAATAGAGCGGACGTTTTGTTAAACCAGACTTTCTATGAGCAGCCTATCGGTACGGGCAGTCGGCCGACTTGTGCGAGCTGGAGGGCATGCCGCAGTGCACGCACTCGGTCTCTCCCACGAGGCTGGTTCGCGCGGCGGGCGAGCCCACGGCGCCAGGCGTTGGCGGCTTTGCAGCACTGCTGCTCGCGTGGCTGGCGGTGCTGCCCTTCTTCTCGAGCATTGCGGAGGCGATGGACGCGAACCGTCCGCCGAAGATGCCCGAGGACGCGGCGGTCGTCGTAGGTGCGGCCGGCGGCTTGACAGCCGGGGGCGAGGGCGAGGGCGCCGGCTTGGGCGGCGTGTGTTGCGAGTGGCCCGTGTTGCTCGAGCGGTACGACATCTCGGAGCTCGAGCCATCTGTGTCGTCGTCATCCGGGCGCTTGTGGTTCGAGTTGCGGCGGAAGACAGCAAAACGGATGACTTTCTCCTTGCGCGCGAGCTTGCCCAGCAGCTGCGTGACCTGCGCGAGCGACATGAGCGACGCGTTCGTGTCATCGATGCCGATGATGTACATGCCCGGGAGCACGCGGCCCGCGGCCTGGATAGGCCCGGGCCCACCAGTGGGCAGGTTCGTGAAGCCGTGCACGACCGCACATTCCTGGATGCCGCTGTCGAGTAGCACGCCGAGCGGGCCTGGGGGCACCTTGACCTCGACGACCTCGTCGATCTCGTTGTCGCTGTCGCTGTCGTCCACGTCCTCATCGATCACGGCCCGGCCCTGGAGCAGCTCCTCGAAGTCGTTGACAGTGATCGGGATGTCCGCGTACTGGAACTCAAACTTCTTGAGGTCCTCGTAGTACGGGTTCTGGCCCACGATCTTGTAGTCGGTGCCGGCCCAGAGGTTCACGAGCTTGGCCTCGCCCGAGTCCTCGTAGTAGAGCGCGCGCAGCCCGCGCGAGCGCATGCTCGTGGTCGGCTCAAAGTCCACGACCGTGGCCTTGCGGTTCAAGTGGAGGATCACACGGCCATTGAGCGACTCGGGTTCTAGCGAGAACACGAACAAAAAGATTAGACGGGGAACGATCTCGAATCGCCGTTATGTTTGCTTTTTTTTTTTTTGTTCCAGGGTGGAACCGATACCTTTCATCGGCGCGATGCTGCCCTGGGAGCGCAACAACTCGATGATCTGGAGGTGGCCGCGCCAGATCGCGAGGTCCAGTGCTGTGTACCCGTCCTAATCATCCGCCAAAACACTGGGTTACACGAGAGCACCAGCGAAGCGGCACCCTAACTCGGGGAGGTACGTACGTCGGTGAGCGCATGGACGTCGGAGCCGTACTGGAGCAGCATCATCACGATCTGCGTGTTGCCCATGATCGACGCCACATGGAGCATCGTGAACCCGCCGCTCTGGGGACCGAGAACGATTTGTTAGCGAAAGTGTTCCTGCGCCAAGAGTGTTCCGGGGATAGACCCTACCTCCGTGAGAGCGCCGACATCGGCCTTGCCGATCTTGAGCGTGAGGTACCGACGCGCCTTCTCAATGGACCCCTCGAGGATCGCCTCGCGCAGGAACTGGTTGCTCTTGCCCTGGATCAAGTTCATGCTTCTTCCTCCTCGCTGACTCTGCGCGTCTGCCCGTGCGTTTGCTTTGGGTGTTCCTCCTGGCTTGTGGGGGAAGTGGACTCATTCCCCTCGTTGTACGATGCTCCACACCTGATTTGCGGATATATCACATAACGAAGGATTGAAGTGTCGCGGTAACTTACCGTAATAAATTCCCTCGCGCAAATCTGATCCGAACCGGTCCCTCTCTCTGAGTCTGAGAAACCCAGTCCAGGGGCATGGCACTTGGTTGACTTGATGGCATCATCTCGCTTTTTGTGGCCCCTTCCGCCCATCACTTGAGGTTCCGGACACAGGGAAACATGGGCGACCTCCTCCTGCGGCCGCAAGTGCCATGGCAGTGCCACCGCCGCGCCATCGCCATGCTGCTAGTCGTGTGCGTTGCCATGGCTCTCGTGCCAGCTGCCGTGGCAGCCGATGCCACGCACGCGCCGGCGGCGTCCGCGTGGGTGCCATGGACCGCGGCGCCCACGCCCACGGTCGCCAGCGCCCCCGTGGCAGCGACGACGCCCAAGCCCCTCACGCCAGCACACACAACCAAGGCGCCTGCCACGACCACTGCCACGCACAAGGCACCCGCGCCAACAACCGCCTCGGCCACTGTCACGGCGCCAGCACCCACGCCCAAGGCGGCGCCAGCGCCCACGACTGCCACGGCCAAGGCACCCGTCGCGGCCACGTCGCTCTCGGCCGCCACGAGTGCCCCGAACGCGACGTGCGACCCGCACTACGAGACGTGGAACGCCACGGCGGGGCGCTGCGACTGCCAGCGCGGCTTCTCCGGGCTCGGCTGCCGCATGTGCGCGCGCGCCACCGACTGCCAGCGCGCGTTCGCGTCGCCGGCCATGACGTGCGCCACGGGGCTCGACTACCGCAACGCCAGCACGGTCAAGACGTACGACTGCGCGCTGGACGCGTCGCTGCAGCAGCTCTTCTCGGACGGCGCGCTCGCCGTGGGCTGCGACCGCGCGGCGCGCAACTGCTCGGTCGCCGTGTTCAAGCGCCACGAGACCGTGTACAGCGACCACGTGATCGACTGCGTGCTCTCGGGCTGCGACTTCCCCACGGGCGGCGGCGGCGGCGGCCGCTGCGCGCTCATCGCGTGCAAGTGCGGCAAGGCGTGCTCGGCCATCACCAAGGCCGTCGTGGAGCAGTCGCTCAGCGGCAAGCCGGCGACCATCAAGGTCTCCAACGGCTCGGCGCTCTCGATCGACATTGAGGGCGCGCCGCTGCCGCTCAGCGCCACCTGCACGGCCTCGGCGTGCGAGCGCGTGCCGTCCGGGGGCGGCAGTGGCAGCGGCAGTGGCAGCGGGGGCGGCGACAGCGACCACGGCGGCGTGAGCGGGCTGCTGCTCGCGCTCGTGGCCAGCGGCGCGCTGGCGCTGCTGCTCGCGCTCGGCGTGTGCTGCGGCTCGTGCTGCGTGTCGGCGCGCCACGGCAAGAAGCTCTCGGTCGCGCAGATCGACCGCGAGATCGCGGCGCTCGCGGCCACCTCGGGGCGCATGCTCGAGTTTGCGCGCGTGAACGGCCGCGTCGTGGACGCGCGCACGCTCGAGTCCAAGAAGATCCTGTCGGACCTCTCGGGTTACGCGCAGCGCGGCCAGGTGCTCGGGCTGCTGGGCCCCAGTGGCTCGGGCAAGACGAGCCTACTGAACGCGCTGGCGGCCGTGGAGAACGGCAAGTGCCAGCTCACGGGCGAGGTGCTGGTGGACGGCAAGGCCATCGGCCGCAACTACCGCCGCGTCGCCGCCTACGTGCAGCAGGACGACGCGCTTTTCGCGACGCTCACGGTGCGCGAGAGCCTCCAGTACTCGGCGGAGCTGCGCCTGCCCGCGAGCGTGCCCGCGGTTGTCAAGCGCGAGATGGTCTCGCGGATCCTCATGGAACTCAACCTGGCGCACGTCGAGCACGCGCGCATCGGCAGCAGCGGCGGCGGCGCCAGCGCCTCGCGCGGCATCTCGGGCGGTGAGCGCCGCCGCGTGAGCATCGGCATGGAGCTCGTGACCTCGCCGCAGATCCTGTTCCTCGACGAGCCGACCTCGGGACTCGACAGCTCATCGGCGAACGCCGTGGTGCAGCTCGTGAAGGAGCTCGCGAGCCATGGGCGCATCGTGGTCATGAGCATCCACCAACCGAGCGCTAAGGCGTTCATGCTGCTGGACCAGGTCATGCTGCTGGCCAAGGGCAAGATGCTCTACCACGGCTCGCCGCAACGCGCCAAGCGCCACTTTGAGGCCATCGGCTTCAAGTGCCCCGAGAACGAGAACGTCGCCGACTTTATCCTGGACGTGGCGTCCGACGTCAAGAACATCCCGATGGTGCGCGCGGCATTCAAGGCCAAGCACGGCGATAAGACGCCCATGAAGAAGGTGCCGCTCACGCCCGGCACGCCCGCCGAGGAGCAGCCGCAGCTCCAGTCGTATTACTCGTCGCGCAGCAGCATCTCATCGGAGTCGTCCCCGTTCATGGACGCAGAGGGCGACGCGCTCGACACGCCGCGCGTCCACGAGATGCTCAACATGCCGGGCACGCCCGGCACGCCGGCGTCGCTGCGCTCGCCCTCGAGCCCGCCGGGGCTCGGCAGCCCGGAGCGCATCCAGCTGCCCAGTAGCCTTGGCGCCAACTCGCCGCACACCACAACACCACCCTCACGCTCGCAGTGGATCGAGCTGCGCGTGATCTTCCAGCGCACCGCGCGCAATATTTTCCGCCACCGCTCACTGCTGTTTCTCCACCTGGCGCTGAGCGTGACGCTGGCGCTCTTTGGCGGGCTCATCTTCAACCACGTGACCAACGACCTCGCTGGCTTCCAGAACCGCAGCGGTGCATTCTACTTCATCCTCACATTCTTCGGCTTTGCAAGCATGAGCTCCATGGACCTCTTCATCGCGGAGCGCGGCATCTTTCTGCGCGAGACTGGTACGTTATTCGTGACATAGCTGAGACTGTTGGCGAATGAGGCCTGAGATTGGATTTGTTTGTGTCTTTTTTACATCAGGTGCGATGTACTACGGCGCGTTCAGCTACTTTGTCGCCAAGGCGGTGCTGGACACGCTGCTGCTGCGCGTGCTGCCGGCCGCGATCTTTGCATCGTATGTTGTTTGTCGCCCTCGGCTTTGTTCCAACCAGTGATCTCATGTGTGTGTGTGTGTGTGTGTGTGTGTGTGTGTGTGTGTGTGTGTGTGTGTGTGTGTGTATGGCACAGCATCTTCTATTGGATCATGGGGCTCCAGGCAACGCTCGCGCACTTTGCAATGTTCCAGAGCACGCTCGTGCTCTTCAACGTGGCTGCAGGCTCGATCAGCATCCTCGTGGGCGTGCTCTCGCGCAACGTGGGCACGGCCAACCTCAGCGCCACCGTCGTGTTTTTGATCATGCTGCTCTTTGGCGGCTTTCTGCTCAACTCGCAGACCATGCCCAAGAGCGTCGGCTGGCTCAAGCACTTTTCCATCTTCAGCTACGCGTTCGAGATCCTCATGACGAACGAGCTCAAGGGCCTGCTCATGAAGTTTGACGCGCCCGGGTACCCGAGCGTGCCCGTGTACGGCGACGTGTTCCTCAAGACGCTGGGCATGGACTACGCCAACCGGTACTACGACCTCGTCGCGCTCGCCATGATCGCGGGTGCGCTCCAGGTGTTGGCGTTCCTCTTTCTCTCCCTGCAAGTACCCGTGCGCCAGGAGCTCGTGGACGAGGTGTATGACGAAGATGACTCCACATCCAAGGGCCGCTCGGCAACCATGCAGGTCGAGGTGGACGAGGTCAAGCTCGCGGATCTCAAGAAGCGGTCTCCAGTCGCCACGAAGGGGGAGCCCGAAGACACAGAGGACGCCGAAGCGGGCAAGGACGGTGACATCGTCTAGACTCCACCTACCAGGTCCTGTTGCATGCCAAAGAACCAAGACAATATTTTTGATCGTGATAGTCTGGACGCACACATATGGTGACCGATAATGTGGGAAAAGATTCTAAGGTACATGTTTTGCCAGCCCTAGTTGCCAGCGTAGAAGCGATCATCTTGTGCATTCTCGACCAACTTGGCGTACAACCCGCCGGTCACTCGGAGCAGTTCGCTGTGCGTGCCCTGCTCGACGACTTCGCCGTTCGCAACGACGCAAATCTTGTCCGCGTGGCGGATCGTGCGCATGCGGTGGGCGATCACGATGGTCGTGCGTTTCTTGAGCTTGATCACGCGCTCGAGCGCGTCCTGGACCAGCTGCTCGCTGTCTGCATCCAGCGCGCTCGTGGCCTCGTCAAGCAGCAGGATCGCCGGGTCTTTCAGCACCGCACGCGCGATTGCGATTCGCTGCTTTTGGCCCCCCGAGAGCTGCTCCCCGTTAGCACCGACGTCTGTGTCATATGCGTCCGGAAACGCCGAGATGAATGCATCTGCTTGCGCAACTTCCGCAGCCTGCTGGACTTGCGCACGCGTCACGGAGCTGGGGTCTTTGGTTCCGTATGCGATGTTGTCATGGATGGAGCCTGCAAACAGCACGGGCTCTTGCGCGATTAGTCCTAGCTGTGAGCGAAGCCATCGAAGATCGAGCGACTCCAAGCGTGTGCCGTCGAGCGTGATCGAGCCCCGGAGCGGCTCGTAGAACCGTTCGAGTAGAGCGATCACAGTGCTCTTTCCACCGCCGCTTGGGCCGCAAAGCGCAACAAGCTGTCCTGGCTCGATGCGGAGGTTGAATGCTTGCATCACCGTGGTGTCTGGACGGGACGGGTAGGCGAACATCACGTTTTGGAACTCGATCGCCCCCCGAGCCGCCGGCCGATCCTTGCTGGGTACGGGTGTGACTTCATACGTTTGAGATCCATCCTGCATATAGAAGATGCTTCTCGCGGCTGCTTTCGCTTCGTCAAGGTCGGTAAGATGGGATGTGGCCTGGCCGATGCCTGTCGCGGAGATCATGATCGCCATTAGCGATCGAATCAACTCGGTGAACGTGATCTTTCCATCTTGCACGAGCTTTGCGCCAAACCAGAAGACTACGGCGTACACTGCGAGCGTAATGAACGAGCTGAAACCAAGGGCCATGCCGTTTGAATGGGCCACACGGGCGTTCTCTTGCATCGGTAGTAGCGACAGCTGCCGATACTCGTCAATAAGCCTCTTTTCCATCCCAAAAGACGCAACCGTGCGAATGTGCGTCACGGCCTCGGCCGCCAAAACATTCGCTCGAGCTGAGTCCGCTTCGCCATTGCTATTTGTCTTGGAGCCGCCTCCTTTGAGCGTATTTGTGCGTACGAAGTCCGAGAGAATGAGGAGCGGAAAGAGAACACACATAACGAGGCTAAGCATCCAACTACCCATCAGGAACGAGACGAGCAGCGCACCAATGAAGGTGGTCAGCGCTTGAACGATCCTCCCGGGCGTATCGCCAGCCAGGATCACTGCTTGCGTGGGTTTAGTCGCGAGGTCGCTTGCCAGTGCACCGCTTCCGTTCTTCGGGTCGTCGAAAAATGCCACCTCACGATGGCACATCGCTCGAAAGTAGAGATCGCGCAGTCGAGTCACCAGTATCTCTGCCTTGTAACGCAACGCGTACGACTGCACGAACGTGATGAACACGAGAATCACGGCCCCAATGAGATATGCGAGTGAGAGTCGCCAGACGTCTTCGTATAGAAGATCCAAATGAGATTGCTTCTGAGTGTCGCGGAACGCAGCGTATTTGTTCACCATAGTTGACACGATTGCGCTGAGGAGTATGGCCGAGACGGGAAACGATGCACCGTTTAGTGCAGCTGCCAGCATGCCAATCGCGAATAAATGACTCTCTTTGTTGTTCAGCTGCAAAAGCCGACGCACAATGTTCAATGTGCTCATCTCAGCAGATTCGGGTTGCGATTCATGGTCTTTTACGGAGAGTGTGTCGGAGTTGGCTTTTCCACGGCTAGCACTCGAGTCATCTTCCTCATACGGAACCTTGGTGGTAACAAAATCACTTCGCTTCGAATCCATGATAATTTCTGTATCAAAGAGAGATCGCGCAGCAAGGATCGGCACGGAGGACTCACGCTCGCTCGACAGAACGTCCGTCAGACTGTCGCACCACATCAAACTCGCGTTCCTCTGGATCATGGTCATTGGGAAACGGGACTTCATCACGAGCTCTTGAAACTTGCCATCTTCGTTTTGGAGCAGCTGCTCATGGGTGCCAGTCTCCACAATCTGGCCGTCTACGACCACACAAATGCGGTCCGCTCGTTTGATGGTGCTCAGGCGATGCGCAACGATCAGCGTCGTGCAGCTAGTCTGGGTGATGATCGAGTCAAGAGCGTTCTGAATCTGGGCTTCACTCTCCGTGTCGAGTGCGCTCGTTGCCTCGTCCAAAACTAATATGCGCGGATCTCGTACGAGCGCGCGAGCGATCGCTATCCGTTGCTTTTGACCGCCGGAGAGCGCCACCCCCTTCTCACCCACGAACGTGTCGTACCCATTAGGTAGCGCCATGATAAACTCGTGCACGTTTGCCAACATAGCTGCCGTTTCGATGCGTTCTTTCCGACGCTCGAGTCGCTCGGGACGACCGACGAGATGTTCTTCCTCTCCATATTCCGGAATTGCGGCTGCAATGTTGTCGAATATGGTCCCGGCAAACAGAACGGGTTCCTGGGAGACGATACCGATCTGGCGGCGCAGCCATTGCAACTGAAGGTCGTGGAGTAAGTGGCCGTCGAGGTAAATGTGGCCAGCGTCTGGGTCGTAATACCGCAGTAACAGCCCCACAAGGGTGCTCTTTCCCCCACCACTCGGTCCCACGAACGCCACGGTCTCGCCGGCTTGGATGGTCAGGTTGTAGTCGCGTAACACAGGCGTGTCGGGTCGTGTGGGGTATGCGAACTCGACATTGACGATCTGGATCTGGCCTTTACACGTCGGCGGCACAATACCGGAGGACTCCGCCTCCGCGTTGATGCGAGATGGTTCATTCAGGATCTTGAACAGCGGGGTCGCAATGACTTTCGCAGACACGACAGCGGCGAGGTTGGGCGCGATCTGGGCCAACGAAATCGTGCCGATGAGGATCCCGTAGAACGCGCTGAGAATTGTTCGTGGGTCGGCCTCTCCGCCATTCGCGACCACGCTTGCGCCGAACCAGAGCCCGACGCCGTAGGTGACCCATATCATCCCGAAGAAGATGCCTAGCACAACGGAGAGCACACGCACGAGCTTGATGTTCTCAACCTCTGCGCGCTTTGCCTTGGTGGTGTAGTTTTCGACCGCGCGCGCCTCGCCATTGAACGCCTTGACCGTGCGGATCGAACGCAGCGTCTCGTCGGCGACTGCGCCGGCCTGCGCATAGACTTGCTGCGAGAGCGCCGCGCGCGTGCGCAGCGTCTTGATAATCCACGAGAGGCTGATGGCCATGAAGGGCGTGACCGCGGCCATGACGATGCTCACCTGCCAGTGCCTGGAGAAGCCAATCGCGTAGCCCGTGGCGAACTGCGTGGCGCAGCGCAGCACCTCGCCCAGCTTGACGCCCATGCCGTCCTTGATCCGGGCGGTCGTCGCATTGAGCTCGGCGATCGACGTGGCGTCGGCGCCGCGCTCGAACCACGCGACCTCCTTGTAGATCACGTGGCGGAACACGTGGATCCGCAGCGCGTGCATCTGCTTTTGCGCGGTCGTCTCAAGGCACACGTGCGCGATGTAGTCGGTCACAAATAGCGCGACCGCAACCGCGGCGAACGCCGCGGCCACACGCTCGATGCGGGGCATATCCACGGGCTGGAACGCGCCTATGGCCTCGCCGAACAGTATCGCCATGAACGGGAACAGCGCGCCGTTTACCGCGACCATGACGAGCCCGACGCCCAGCAGCACGCGGTCGCAAGCTGACGCGTACCGGTACAGATCGCGCAGCGTCACGGCGGTGGCGCCACCGCTAGCGCTCGGAGGCGTGTTGGCATCCACGGCGGTCGAGCCGTCTACTGGAGGCGTCGTCGTGGACGCGGTCGTGACCAGCGCCGTCGTGCTGATGGCGTGCGTGTCGTCGCCGTCGCGCACCAACACGCATTCGGCATCCTTGGGCGTCCCGACCGCCGCGTATCTCGCGCCGCCATCGCCGCTCGTGGGCGTCGCCGCGGTCCGCGGCGTCGTCGTCATCTTGCTGCCGCTCTACTGCCGCGGCACCGCGCCGCCCACGGCGGCTTGGCGTTTCCCCGCGTTCCGCGTCCGCAGCGACGGAAACGCGCTGGTTCCTCGAACGTTCCCGCGAGACCACGCGGCTTCCGTCGAGCCGGGGGAGAGCGGGAACTGGAGAACAAGAAACACCGATCGTCGCGCGCTGTTCTTCCACAGAAACGAGCGCCATATCAGTGGGGGCGAGCGGCGCGCAGGGTCGCCATGTTGCCGTCGCGGACGTTTCCCCTTCTGGCGGGTTGAAGCCAGTGTGGTTGAAGTGGTGGTGGGGCGAATATGGCGGTTCAGAACGTTCAATGATTGGCTGAAAAGCCAAAAATACGACTATGATTGGTCAAAACAGACATCAGGAGGAGAGAAAAAGCGGCGGTTGTATGGACGAGAATGCGGCTCCTGGGGGAGGAATGCTCCGTGCCTCTCTCTCTAGACGACCTTCTGCGAGATGGCGGCGCCCTTGAGCCCGGCGGCCTCGATGGTCTGGTCCATCTGCGTCGAGATGGGCCGCGGCGGGAAGCCCGCGAGCAGCGTGTACGGCTGGCCGCCGGCGTTGTTGCTGCGGGAGATAACACAATCGCGTCCAGTTAGCGACGACATTAAATGCGCATGTCGACGTCCCCCAACACCATACGCACAGCTGGATGATCGCGTGGAGGTCGCGCACGGTGTGGTCCAGGTTCAGCGTCTCTCTCAGGCGCGTGCCATTGTGGAGGCGGATCTGGAGCGTCGTCGTGGGCTTCTTGTCGTCAACCACGGGGCGCTCGGCCGCGACCGCGCTCGTGACCACCGCGTCGGCGCCGTACGAGGCGCCACTACACCATGATCGCAAGCAACCGTCAGCTCTTCGTATTCGCAACTGTTGCCCACACCCACATCTACCGGTACGCACCCCATGGTCTGGCCCGAGCCCGAGAACGCCGTGTAGGCGGGCGCTGGCGGCGCCTTGTAGTCCTCCTGGCGGCGGTCCACGAGGCTGATCTCCACCTGCTCGTTGCGGCTCTCGCCCTCCAACTCGCGCGGCACGAGCCTAATATGCACACACATGATTAATCGCCTGTCACCACCATCGCGCAGCTCACGCCCCACAGCACGCGTACCCCTGTTCGATGGCCTCGAGGAACGGGCGGTTAGCCGGGTCCGTGCGCGCGCGGTACGGGCCGTCGTTCACCGTGAAGCCTTCGCGGTAGAACGTGATCACGTGGCGCGGCTGTCCTCCCCCGAGGGGCCCGGCCGCGGCCTGGTCGTCGCCGGCGCGGGCCTGCTGGCGCGCGCGCTCGATGATGTTGGCGACGGCGTCGGCGTTGGGGCCGTCGCCGCCCGGGCCGATGACCGAGAGCCCGCTGCCGCCGCCCTGCTGCGAGGCGCCGCCGGCGTAGTACTGCTGCGGCTCGCGGTCGCTGTCGTCGCCGCCGCTGTCGTTGGCCGCGCGGTCGCGCAGGCTCGAGAAGCTCACGATGTTGGACATCTTGGCCGGAGGTCTTCTTCCGGTTTCCGCGTCAAAGAAGATTTGGGACCACGATAGTGACATTTGCCTGTCACTCAAATGAATTGTTGGCATGTTACGAGCCGAGGCCAAGCTAAGCTAACGCGGTGCGCTGGTGCTGGACGTGGGCCTTGAGCCCTTCCGGGTGCACGGTCGCGTCGGCGTCGGCGACCGTGAAGTCGGTGTCGCGCGCCTTGGAAAAGCTCTTGTACATCGCGTCGAACTCGCGGCGAGCCGACTCAGACGTCGAGGGCTTGGCGCCGTGGAATGCCTTCTCAACGTGGCGTTGCAAGATCACACTGTCAACAAATAAAACAGGTGTGATCAGTGTCAACCGCCCCATTCTGATGCAACACACCAGCGATCCAGGAACGTACTTGGAATCGGAGGCATCCGGTCCAAGTTTCTCGTGCACGAGTTCGAGCTGTGCGGAATACATGAGCTGAGGTGGGGAGAAAGCAAAGAGAGAGAGTGCACGTTAGTTATCACATGCGCATTCGTAAATGCCGAGGCCAGCCAACGCACCGCTTGCAGATCAGCCCCGGAGAACAAACGACTTTTTGGTGCCGCCGCAACGACTTGCAAGTATTCCTGTGCGCTGACATCTAGCTCCATGTTGCGGCTCACAGCTTGGAGAATGTCGAGACGTTCGGCCTCTGAGGGGAAACCGCAGTAGAGAGACTTGTCGAGTCGACCAGGACGTAGTAGCGCTGGGTCGATCATGTCCGGGCGACTCGTCGCTGCCAGCACGTACACGCCCTGCCAAGCCATAGAGTATCATTAGTACTACGCGCATAACCCACACACGCCATGCAACTGTGTACCTACCTTGCGCGACTCTACGCCATCCAAGAAAGTGAGCAGCTGGTTCACGAGACGGTCAGTGACGCCAGTGTTGTCGGCACCACGTCGCGGGGCAATCGAATCAAACTCGTCGAGGAACAGAACCGACGGAGCTGCGGACGCGGCACGCGCGAAGAGATCGCGAATGGCTTGCTCACTTGCACCGATGTACTTGTTCAGCACTTCAGGGCCCTTCACGCTAATGAAGTTAAGGCCACACTCACTTGCCACAGCACTCGCGAGGAGGGTTTTCCCACAACCAGGCGGTCCGTAAAGCAGCATACCAGCCGGAAGCTTGATTGGAGCGCGGTCGTAGAGTTTGGCATAGCGTGTTGGCAGCTCCAGCGTGTCCTTGAGAATGTTGCGCACGGAGCTGAGGCCGCCAACGTCGCCCCATTTCACACTGCTTTTGAACAAGTCGACGCCGACAAGGGCAGTGGGCTGGAATCCTTCGAGCGCCTGCGTAAAGTCCACTTGTAGAAGCCGATTAGTTGAGCTTGCGATGGCATCATCCTCGTCTCGAGCCGAACGCAAGAAGAACTGGTGTAGCGCACGGTCCGCGACGTTCGAAAGATCACGGAGGCTATAGCCCTCAGTAACAGACGACAAGAGGCCAAAGTCGATTGCTGGATCCAACTGGAACACTCGCTCAGGCGATCGGCCGTTGGCTACGGCTTTAAGCTTGAGCGCCAACAGATCACGAATGATCGATTCTCGTTGCTCTGCATTCGGAGCCATCACTTGGACAGGTCGATCGAAGAGGCCAGAGGACCGCAGCGCTTTGTGGAGCGTGGCATCGGAGCGAGTCGCAGCAACGACAGCCACACTCTTGCTCAGCATCGCCGTACCAGCCACCTCGAAGAGTGCGCGAGCCGCCACTTGCGGATCCACGCCGCGACTCACACCAGCTTCACGAATGACCTTCAACTGGGACTTGACCGATGCATTTAGCTCCAGTGTCGCTTTCCACATCTTGTCCTTTGACTGCTGGAGGAGTGAGATGATATGTTCGGCGAGACGGCGTGATTGATCATTTGCCGGACCAGCCTGCTCGTTCTCTTCTGGAACCAGCGCATCCAAATTGTCGAGCATGACGACAGCGGGGGCGTTGTTTGACGCTTCTTCGAAAGCCTCGGTGATATTTGCTTTGACCGTCTCCATCTTCAGCCCTCGCAGACTCCGGCATTCCACGAGAACAGGCGTGGCCAAGCTCAGTGGGTCTCTCATGAGGTGTTCACCCAGAGAGCTTAGCATCGTCGACTTCCCGCTTCCTCGATCACCGTACAAGATCACGGATCCCGGGGGTTTGACACCAAGCATCACGCGAGCAATGCTTTCGTCTCGATACAGGATGGAGCGTAGAGCCTGCTGGGTCTTCCCGTAAGGCGGGGCGTCGCGCGCGAGTTCCTCCAACTTTTGGTTGTAAGAGCCATGGTGGGACCTCAGCTGGCGTAAAACATCAAGTTTCTGGGATTGCGCCGTCGTGGCAGCGATGACGCCAATGTGGTCAGGCGATAGGGTCCTGCCGTTTACGCCGCCAAGCGTGGTGTATTTCTGAAGAGCCCCAACCGGAACATCTACGTGTCCAAAATGAAGAGCTCAGTTCGAATATCCCCCATCCGATGAGTAGATCAGCCACCTCTGCCTCACCTGTTAGGTGCTGCTCGAGCTCTTCCGTTTCCCGTGAAACGTTGAAATCGATACTGACTGCGAGATGAATTCCAGAGGCAAGACTCACGATAGCTCCATCGCAGACAACAACGCCTTCAGTCGCACGCAGCCACTGGAGGATGTCTTCAGGGGAGACAGATTGGACATCAGCAGCCGATCCATGAAACTGAACGCGACTTGGAGCTACTTGGGGCAGACGCAGCACACGCAGATGCACACGAGAAAGGACGTCGATGGCTCCCGATACTTGGAGCTCATTGCTAAGCATAGCTCGACCTCGTGCGACGATGGGGGAGCATTTCAAGCGACCCACAGCACACTCTGAGGCGGGTTTCGTGCCTGGTGTCGACGATCCATCGTTTGGTGCCTCTGGGCGATTGCGCTTGTCCTCAACTTTCCAAATCGCAACAAACGCGAGGCCTTGCGTGGATTGCTTCGCGATCGCTCCGTCAAGAAGCGCGAACGTGTCCGGGTGGACCCACACCTCGTCCTGCGGAACCACGACATCGTGCAGCTGCATTTGGACTCGCAATGGCGACGAGGCTTCATAGTAGAACTCTGGGTCCAGCGTCGTACTAGAGTCAACGGTCTTTCGCTCTTTTGGCGCAACAATCACCTCCGAGTTCGGAGTCAATCGCGCGAACTCCCTAGAACCAATTGATAAGTATGAGAAGAGACTCCAGTGCGCGTACTTAAGGTGGTAACGTACATGCCGACGGGCAGCGCGACACGGATGCGGATCACGACATTTTGGTGGACCCAGATGGGGTGCACTT
Source organism: Pythium rhizo-oryzae (assembly GCA_027475725.1). Classification (NCBI taxonomy): domain Eukaryota; phylum Oomycota; class Peronosporomycetes; order Pythiales; family Pythiaceae; genus Pythium; species Pythium rhizo-oryzae. Next base: position 37,690 of record JAMFLL010000188.1, on the reverse strand, counting down.
GTTGGTCGTTGACCACGCAGATCTAGAGTAGCACAATAGAGGATGTGAGCACGTGCCGCCCGCGTGCACATAACAACAAGGTTGTCTTGTCACGCACCTGTCGCAGGAACTCGCCCTCCATAAGCCCCGCGTGGAGCTGGATGAGCTCCCAGTCGTCCTCCGTGAATGGCTCGACGTTGACTTGGCTCGCATGGGGCACCAAGTCCACCACGTGAACCCCGAGGAACGCGTGCGGCACGCGCGACAGGTGCTCTTGCTGCTCATCCACATCCACACATAACGACTTTTGATTAGCACAAGCGATTCTGGTCACTGAGTATGCAACACTCGAACGCACCAGCCCGACGCAACGCGCAAACTCGGCCGAGATCTCAAAGATGTCGCTGTGCGCACAAAGTCCCTGTCAGTTGTCAATGACTTCCCTCGGGCGTCCTACGCACGGAGAACGCACCTGCGGAGCTCGCTCTCGCGCGTGACGCCGCCGACCCAGCCGACGCATACGCGCTGCACGTAGCCGTCGAGCGTCTCCCACGAGAGCTCGAGCACCACGGCGCCGGCGCTCGGCTCGCGCGGGCCGATGAACGACTCGATGAACGCGCGCGGCAAGTTGACAAAGCACGACGGCAGCGGCAGCAGCGCCGGCGCGAGGAAGGCGCCGCACGTGGCCATACTGTGTCGCGGTGGCGTGGAGAGACGGAGAGAGGGGGAGGAGAGAGAGGGAATGGCGATCTATCTCCCGCTCCCTAGCCGGACGATGTTGAATTTGCGGCAACATCGGCAGCGACCGATGCGCACGTCAACATTTGGAGGCGGCGTACTGAAGACATCCTCAATAGAAGATTATACTGAGAGGGAAACCGGTGACGAGGTGATACTTTCGCACCATCACTCCGACAAAAATGTAGCCATGTCACTCGGTTTCGTGTGCCGCTTGAGTGCACTGCCCCCACAACCTCCGAGCACGAACGGCGCAGGAATAAGAGCGAGATGCGCAATGGGACCGAGTCACGTGAGCGCGCCGCCAGCCTAGAACGGTCTCCTTGTGATGGGAAGGCTCCGATGTTGTCGCAGATGGCTTTGATCCCTTCACACCCAAATTAAGAACGGCTCCGGGAACCCACGAAACGCTTCGTGCGCCGTTGGCATCACGTTGCCCGCCTGCTCCAGACGGATCGCGACAGTATTCCTCATTGTGTGATTTCGACCGGAGGAATGCAGCACCCCGAGCGAGCGACGGTAGACAGTGGTCCGAAGTTGCGGCGCCACGCGACGCCACTGCCGGCGCTGCCCGCGCACATACGCAAGCACAAAAAGTCGTACCAGCAGCGGTGGGAGAGCACGTTCGGGAAAGAGCACGTGGCGCGATGGCACCCACGGAGCATCATCGAGCTCATGCGGAAGGAAGGGAAGACCATGCTGCTACTTGTTTCAATGGGAGTATGTGGTACGTCGCAATGCACGAACCTCTGCGCAACTCATTTATCAACCGACCAACGTGGATGTTGTGTGTGACGACAGCTTCGCTGCTTGACTTTTGCATCGAAGAAGGCGTTCTCGCGTTGGGCAAGGCGCGCGGGGCATTGCTGGGTCTCGACTTCTTTGAGAGTGTGTATCCGGTCAGGTTCGCAGCTTGGGTCGCGTTCACGACCCTTGTGGCGTTGGTCGGTATGTTGTGGACGCGCGTGGTGGACCCTGTCGCGGCGGGCTCCGGCATCCCAGAGATGAAGACCATCATCTCATGCGATCAACGCAAAGAGGCCAACCACTTTCTCGGAATGCGCACGCTCGCATCCAAGGCCGTGGGTCTTGCGCTCGCGATGGGGAGCGGCTTGTCTGTCGGGAAAGAAGGTCCGTTCGTCCACACAGCGTCGATCATCGCGCACAACCTGATGAAGCACGTCGCACCGTTCCACCGCATCTTTCGAAACGACATCCTGCGGCGCCACGTGTACAACGCCGCCTGTGCGGTCGGCGTGGCCTCGACGTTCCGTGCGCCCGTCGGCGGCGTCCTGTTCGCCATTGAGGTTACCAGCACCGTGTTCATGGTCGCGGTAAGTCTTCACATAGTGGAGGTCACCATTGACACGGATCAGTTCAACTCACCCTTGTGCTCTGATCGCTAGAACTACTGGCGCGCGTTCATCGCCGCAATCAGCGCGTCTATCGCGCGGCAGTTCGTCCGCCTGATCCAAGAGACCGAGGTCACGGCGTTCCATCCAATGTTCCCGACGGCGTTCGCCGCCAAGTCGTTCACGTACCCCGAGTTCGCCGCGTTTGCGCTGCTTGGCGTGCTCATGGGCTTCGCTGGTGCCGCTTACGTCACGCTATCGGGGCTCTTCAAGCGCAAGTGGAAGCAACTCACAGCCAAGCATCCCTTCCTGTGGGCATGCGCGCTCTTGCTGATCACGTGCTGCGTACTATACGTACCCGGTGAGTTCAACCGGCTCTCGTTTGCCAAGACGCTGGCCGACTTGTGCACGCCCGAGCCGCTCGCCGGTGGCTGGACGAGCCAGGCGGCGTCCATGCCGGTGCTCGTGCTGCTCCCGCTCGCCGCGCTCGTGCGGCTCGTGGCGACCACGTTCTCCACGACGCTGCCGCTCCCGGCGGGCGATTTTATCCCGACGTTCGTCGCTGGTACGCTCATGGGCCGCTTCTACGGCGAGGTGCTACTCGCGTGCTTCCCGGAGAGCGGGGTCGTGCCTGGTGGGTACGCGCTCGTGGGCGGCGCCGCATTCGTGGGTTCGGCCACGCACACTGTGTCGGTCGCGATCATCGCGGTTGAGTTCACGGGCCAATTCGTGTACATGACGCCGCTGATCGTCGCCGTGCTGCTCGCGTCGGGCATCGGCTCCGCGCTCTCGGTCTCGCTGTACGAGAGCATGATCCTCAGCAAGGGACTCACGTACCTGCCGCTGCTACGCGTGAACCAACTCGACGGTATCAAGGCCAGCGACGTCATGGCCGTGGATCCCCCGCTCATCCCGCTCGAGACGTCGCTGCGGCACATCCAGCAAGTGCTTGATCGCTACAGGAGCACCGCCAGCTTCCCGGTCGTCGACACGACCGCGTCGATGGTGTTTTATGGCTGCGTGACCCGCAAGGCCATGGAGCGGCTCATCGAGTCCACGGTTGACGACGTCTCGAGACTCTCGACCATCACGGAGAGCGTCGTCGAAGTGGAGGAGGCGTCCGCGACGGGCTACAAGCCGTCGGAGCTCCGAGGCACTGCACCTGTGCCGGCGCCCGTAGCGTCACCTCGCGGGAAAGCTGGCAGCAAGAAGAAGAAGAACAAGGCATCTTCCTGGGCGGCGCTCTCGCAGCGCGAGATCAACCTGAACCACTTCCAGTCGGTCGCAATCGACGCGTCTGTGCTTCAGGTGGACGCGGACGCGCCCGTCCAGACCGTACACTTGCTCTTCGAGATGATGAAGACCACAAGCATCTGGGTCACGCGCCGCGGCCGCCTGCTCGGGTGGATCCGCCGCAAGCAGCTCCACGAGCGTGTCGCGGCGCTGCGGCGTGACGCCGACGCTATCGTCGTGTAGTAGGCAGTCAGCACCGCGTACTGTAGAGGACTTGCTCAGCTGGCTAGCGGGCACACAGGTTGAAATCCACAGCATGGATGGATGCTGCAGGCTGCAGATCCTTTCAAGACGAATCCCCATCCGTAAAACACTCAAGACAGCACGTATACTCGCATATAATTAGACGGCGCCAGAAGCGCGACGAAGGTATCAGCTGCGGGTGGCTACAGGATCCGATCGCGGGCAGCTGCGGCCCATGGGTTCATAAGGTCAGTGCGCTTCCTGGCCCCATGCGACGTGGCCGATTCAGATCCGAGACGCTGCGTCGCTTCAGCTTCTGGCGGACACCACGACGACCTTCTATAACTGGGCCTCTGTGGTGGGCACACAACGATGGATTAATCCTCTGACTGACGGAACGTTGCGAGCAACGGAAGGTCGTCCATTACAGCGGCGGTAATGTACACACAAAAGAATGGAAAAGCACATCAGACGCGGTTCGTACCAGTGATGCTGCTACGGCCGCTGGGCTTCTTGGCGTACGGGTAGCCGAGAATTCCCAATGACTCCCGGCTGTACCCCGACGACGTGTCGCGGAACGAGCCCGTGTTCGGGTTCTGGGTGGCGCCGTGCGAGTCAAGGTTGCTGTCGGCGCGCGCGTAGTTCTCAGACGCGTAGCTGTCGCGGTCCGAGTAGCCGCTCGAGCCGAGCGACTCCTCCGACCGCGCGGTCGGGGCCGTAAACCGGAACGCCGGCCGCTCGGGCGCGGCCTTGGAGCTCGCCCTCCGAAGCGTCGTGGCACGCACGTAGCTCTGCGGCGAGGTCACATGGCCCGTCGCGTACGCCGACTCGGACGAGTGCGGCGCAACGCCCTGGAGGTCGCTCGCGAGCGACGAGAAGCGCTCGCGCGACTTGAGCTCCTCGGTCTCGCGCAGGTCGTCAATGTCAAAGCTGGAGCGACCCTCCTGGTCCTCGTCCGAGGAGGCCGAGTGCGAGCGAGACTTGGGCAGCACGGGCGCCGGGAACGTCGGTGCGCCGCGGCCCGAGTTGTTGCTGCGGAAGCTCTTGTTGTTGGCAGCGCGCTCGTCGGTAACGGGCTTGCTGAACGCGTACGACTGCGGCGTCACGTAGGTCTGGTGGGCCACGCGGGGCGCGGCGGCGGCGGCGGCCTGGCGCTGATGCTGCAGCTGCTGCGCGTACTGTGGCTGGTACGCCGGCTGCTGCGGCTGCTGTTGCTGGTACTGCTGCTGCGGCTGGCGCGGGGCGCTGTACGGGTCCGCGCGGCCGGCACCGTACGCGCCGGCGGCGGGCGTCGCAGCGTCGTCAAAGTCCACGGTGGGCGACTCCGGCAGGTCGTGGTCCGACGGGTCGTCCGTGCTGTTGTGCATGCTCGTGTCGGCCGCGTACGTCGGGCGCTCCGGGCTGCGCGGCTGGTGCGGCTTGGCCGTGGGCGAGAGGTACTGCTGGTCCGGGTCGTCGTGGCGCGCGTTCTCAAACTCCTTGGTCGCGCGGCGGCGGCGCACAAACACGATCGAGCCGATGATGATCAGCAGCGCGCCAATGCCGCCGCACACGGCGCCGATGATCACGCCGGTGCTGCCGCCGCCCTTGCCGCCGCCGGCGCCGGCGCCGCCCGCGCCGTCGTCGTCCTGGCCGTCCGCCGTGGACGCGGCGCTGAACTGGAACGTGGACGTCGCGCAGCCGCTCGTGCCGCCGAACGCGAACGAGCCGCTCTGCGTCTCGCCGTCGCTCGACGTGAGCGTGACCGGCACGTCCTTGAACCACTGCGTGTTGCCGTTGGCGTTGCTCACCTGCGGGTTGGACGCGAAGAAGAACAAGTCCTTCTGCTGCGTGGCCGCGACGCCGCTGATGTTGGCGCTGGCGATGACTTTTTGCGCGTTGAAAAACTGCAGCGGGATGTACGTGTTCGACGCGCCCTCCATGAGGCACGCCTTGACCGTGGACCCCGCCTGGAAGCTCGCGGGGCAGCTCGTAAACTTGTACGTGGCCGTGGCGTTGTTCAGGTTCGCGTCGATCGCGAGCGTCGTGAGCGCCGCGGGCGAGAGCTTGAGCTCGCCGGGCTTGCAGCCCTGGCACACGTCCAGCACGTACGCCGTGAGGCTCGCGGCCGCGCCGTCCTTGGTCACCTTGATGCAGCGCGCGCAGCCCTCGTTCACCGAGGCCACGTCCTTGGCCGACACGGACGCGTAGAACTTAAAGTTGTCGCTCGCGCTGTCGATGCCCTTGAGCCGGCACGAGCCGATGTCGGGCGTCTGGATCGAGTACTGCGTGACCTTGGCGGCCACGGGCGCGGCCGCGGCGCGCCCAGCGCCGCCCAGCGCCGCCGTCACGGCGAGCGTCGTCGCGAGGAGCCGCATATTGGTGCTTTCTCGCAGGAAGTGTTGGGAGCTCGCCAACAGAACCGATCTCGAATGACCGGGGAGACCGCGCCAACGTTGGGAGAACGAAGAACAGTGGGGACGAGGGTGCCGGCGAGATCGGCCGCGATTCTACCGACGGGAACAAATACGCGGGATCGAAAAAGCGGAATAAAAACACTGGGGGAACCGCAGAGGCCGCAGAGCGAACCGAATGGCTCGCTCTCTCTCTCTCTCTCTCTCGCTCGCTCGCTTGGCCCCGTCTGTGCCGCGCCGCTTTTTTCCTCGCCCGAGCAAGAGAGCCGAGGAGTCGTCAGTTCGTGTCGAGGCACGTTCCCGCCCAAGAGGAAATTTGCAACTGTCTAGCGGGTGAGACCTAGCCCCCTTGGCGGCGTGGTCAACGGTCTGTGAATATTTTATATATTGGATAATTGTAATCCTTAGTCTGGACAGATAAGTGTTGGATTGCCTCCATAAACCTATATTTTGTTCTATGTGGTCGTCATTCCTGTTTCCTATTTCCGGTGGCTCCACATCTGCGCCTTCGAGAAGGCAACGTAACAAATCTGGTCGAAGCATCTCTATCTCAGTGCTCTTGTAGGTTATAGATACAATCAGAACATATCTATTGAATTAACCCCAATTTTGAGCACGTGCCCTACACCTAGGCGTGCATGGCCTCGTCAACCAGCACGTCTGTGCCTCTGAGCCAGAACCATGTCCGGGAATCCTTGACGATGATGTCGACGATGTGAAAGGTGCTTTTTGGACGGTCCTGTGATGGCATCCCCGCGCGAACCATTCCCGGTGTATTCAACACCTCCATGGGTGAAGTTGCCAGCCAACGAGAACGGAAAACTAAACTCAAAACCCAGGACTCGGTGGCTGTCTCCTGGATCGCGCTGGACTCGCCACCGCCCTTTCCCAGCAAGTTCTCGGGTGTGAACCCCTGTCCCCGCGTTTCGCCACCAGCCCGCCGCTGGGCGTCAACCCAGTCTGGGTAGGAGAAGAACCCAAGATCTGATCCCGTCTCACTCCTGTCATCCAAAAAATTACGCAAAAAAACACCAGAAAATCCTCAAAAATCCCCAAAAATGTTCCAGCCAACTGATGTGGTACACACCACAGTTACCCTCGTTTAACAAGGTACGTAACCTGTCCAGCACCGCTCCCTTGCGATCCTCCACCGCGATCCAACATGCGGATCCTGGATCTCCTCGCGGCCGTCTCCGTGGCTCTCTCGGCGGCGTCGCTGCCGCCGCGCGCGGCCGCGTGGGCCACACGTGCGGACGAAGGCCTGTCGCTGCCACGATGGGACTTCTGGCCGCCGCTGCCGTCGCGCGCGCAGTTCACGGGCGAGTTCCTGGCGTCGCGGCCCGGCGGCAACCACCTCGCGCCGCAGCCCGCGTTCGCGCCGCTGGATCTCTTCTCGCTGGACCAGGAGGAGGACGCCGCCACATCCAACTCGCTTCTCTACGGCAGCGTGCTGCTCCGGCCGCGCGTGCTCGTGGGCGCCGCCGCGCGGGACGACGTGGCCGTGCAGCGCGCATGGGCGTTCGCGCGCGAGCGTATCAGCGGACAGTCGGGGACCGAGGCCACTGCGTCGCTCTCGCCGCACGCGCAGCTCGCGCGCGCGGTCGTGCTGCCGCTCGCGGCCACGGGCGACAACGGCGCGTCCGAGATGGTGGTCGTGCACCAGTACCGCACGTACAAGCACGAGACGCGCCGGTTCCAGAGCCGCGTCGCGCTGGGGATCAACTTTTACCTCACGGTCGAGGACGCCGCGCGCAACCGGCGGCACCGCGTCGTCGTGGCGCTCGACCGCGAGGGCGCGCACAACCTCTTCCAGCACACGCACGCGCCGCTGCGCGAGGTGTCTGGCGACGCCTGCGCCGCCGGCAACAACCCTGGCGAGTGCGCCTCAGACAGCGACGCCAAGCAGGCCAGTCCGCGCATCTTGTCGTACAACGTGTGGAACACGAACCCACCGCGGGAGGTGTACGGCGCCGCGCGGCGCTGGGACCAGTACTGCAAGCGCATGGACCACCTCGCCACGGTCGTGCGTGACACGCGCGCCGACATCATCGGCTTCCAGGAGGTGCGCTACGACGGCGTGTTTGGCGAGCGCGGCGGCCACGCGCAAGTGGAGCACCTCGCGGCGCGGCTCCCCGGGTACCAGTTCGTGTACCAGGCCGCGATGAGCTACCTGAACGACCGCGATCCGTACGAGCGCATCGAAGAGGGCCCCGCGGTGTTCTCCAAGTACCCGATCGTCCACACAGATCACCTGCTGCTAAGCCGCGACCCAAACAACCCGAACGACGCGCACCAGCGGCTCTGCCTCCACGCTGTCGTGGCCCACCCGACGTGGGGGCTTATCGATGTGTACGTCACGCACTTGTCGCTCAGCGAGAGCTCGCGCGAGAAGACCATGGTCGAGATCTGGAGGTTCATGCAGCAGGGCCGGGGCGCCACACAGGTGCTGTTGGGCGACCTCAACGCCGAGCCGCAGTCGCGCGGCATCCGCTTCCTGCGCGGTGACGCCGAGATTGACGGTTCCCGCACGGACCTCAAAGACGCGTGGCTGGAGATCCACAGCGAGGCCACGCCGCGGTCGACAGACGCGTTCGACCGTGAGCACAAGTTCACGTTCCCGAGCGACGACCCGGTCAAGCGCATCGACTTTGTGCTCTACCGGGGTAAGGGCGCCGTGCGCGAGTGCGAGATCGTGGGCCAGGCGCCGACCGCTGACACCGAGGCGTTCCCGCGAGACGTCGGTCTGCTCAATGCGCGCAGCCCCGTGTACGCGTCCGACCACCGCGGCGTCGTCGCTGAGTTTCTCCAGGACTGACACAAGAACGAGCACAAGCGTGTTTCGTGCCACGCACAATCTTCGGGCGGCTAATTTTGATGCAGATAATGGAAACGTTCCGTGCGACGTTCGAGTGGCTTCATCTATCGATCTATCTCTAGCCACTAGTGCTATCTCATGATCGTTGCTGCTCCCACGAAGGATAGCATCAGACGGGAGAGGTGAGGCAGCACTACTGTGTGGGAGCGATGGCTTCTGCAACCAGTCCAACCGTGGCCCCGCCACACACCGGGCTTGATCTCGATCTCGACGGCGACATCATCTATGAACTACGGTGCCGCCGTGCTCTGCCGCGCGTCGACTGTCGTAAGACCATCAAGCACGCTACCCTGTCGCCCCGCGCTCTAGTGCACGTTAACCGCGTGCTCCATCGTACCAGGCTCTGGATCCCTCTGTGGTATGCGGCGGGACTCTTGTGCGGCTCGGTCGTACTTTTTGTGCCGAGCGTGATCACAATTTCTAGCGTCAACCGTTGGCTAGCTGTCGTGGCGCTCTTGCTGGGTCTGCCAAGCCACGGTACAGCGTTCCTCGCACTGCGCTTCGACGTGCTCAGGCTGGTGATCCGGACGTTCGAGTTCTGGTATATCACGCTACTAAGCGCCGGTACAATGTCGCTGCTGTGCGTGACCATGCAGGACATGCGCGTACTTGTGATCGTATCCGCCACGCTCGCCTTTCAGATCGCATTCTGCATCGACGCCATATTTCGTGTACCACAGATCGCGATCGCTACCGCTGCCTTCGGTGCAATTGCAAACCTGCTCTTCATTGTCGCATTGGGCTTCCAGTTCATGCCAAACATCCAGCGCCTCAGCATTGTCAAAATTCGCGGCCGCGAGATCACCTCTGATGATATCATCACGAACGCGCTCGCCACTGTCGCCGTGTTGCTGACGCGCAACGCCTTCCGCAAGTACCAGTCCATCCGGTCACCAGCTGCCGTGGGGCCATCCACACGAACGCTCACTGGTACATGCATCACTTATCGCTGCTGCCTCGAGTTACGTCCGCGAGTCGTTGAAAACGGCCCAGAATGTCTTCGTCAACCAGGACCGACCTCGTCACACGTTAGACAAGCCGCGTTGTCTGCGCACTCCGATGCATCCACCTCGCTCACACAGCTTCGGTATGTGGGGTCGGCCAGGTCTTTCAACGCTGGCAACGTGATGATTCCGCGATCCGTGATGCCTTTGTCGTTGCGACCATGGTCGAGGTGCACACATATCGTGCTCTGGTTACTGCGTGCCATAAGCTTGGTGGGACTTGTGTGCTCTCATGCACTCGAGCATTTGATCGAAAATGCGTGGGGCGGATGGCGCATTGTCGTGTCACTGCTTGCGTTCCTCTCTGCGGCGGCTTTCTGTGGTGTCTACCTCGCCCACAGCCAACGAGAGCTCTTGTTTCGCGAGCTGTGGAGCTCATTCGATTTTCTTTTCGTGGCAACCCAGACATTTGGCGCGCACCTATGTGTCTGTGATCTCTACGCGTGGGACTTGCGGTGCCTCAACGTTGCGACAAACTGGCTGTGGGCACAGTGGATGCTGACGTTGGACGCTGTCACGCCCGTCATGAAGCGCAAGCTCGGATATCACAAGATGGGTGCTGCGGTCGTCGGTCTCGTATTGCTATTTGTGCAAACGGTGCTGGTCGTGGCTGTGGTCGGGAATGAAGAGCACTCTTCTCGTCTGCAGCATCGTACGCTCTTCTCTCTTCGGATTGGTGACCGCACACTCGACGTCGGCGTCGTCTCGGTACTGCTTGGCCGCATCTTCGTGACGTTGTTATGGTCCTTGCGTATCGGCTGGAGACTCTTCGACCGTCAGGAAGGCGAGCTGCTCGTGCTACAGGGACAGCTTCAGTACGACGAGGATGTGAGAGCCAGCAAGCTCAACAGCGCGCCCGAGACTGTGGATCCTTTCCCCGGTCCTTCAGTTCACGCCGTTGGACTCACATGATGCTGTCAACGTAGTTCATCTCTACCCGATACCGTCATGTGGCTATATCTGATCTGGTAATGGAAACGCCCATGGTGTTCGTGTGGTTTCGTTCTATCTATCTCTGGCGAAAGAGATCCAGCAACCTTGCCTCCTCACTCACTGTCGCGTGATTGCTGTTCCGCCCATGGCGCGCTGCCACAGACAGACACGGCGCCGTGCTGCTCCGCGTTAGCGATGACTGCCGTTTCCACCAGTCCAACCGACGCGACAACTGGCACAGCGCATGAGCTCGATCTCGATGGCGACGTCATCTACGAATTCGCGTGCCGCCGTGCGCTCCCACGCGTCGACTGCCGGAAGACCATCAAACACGCCATTCTATCGCCCCGCGCGCTCGCCCAAGTCAACCTCGTGCTTCATCGAACCAAGCTCTGGGTCCCTGTGTGGTACGTGGTCGGGCTCATTTGCGGCTCGTTTGTTCTCTTCGTGCCGAGCGTGGCAATCGTACCTCGGGCCAACCGCTGGCTGGGCGTCACCACCCTAATGCTGGGTCTGCCCAGTCACGGAACAGCATTCCTTGCGCTGCGCTTCGACATGGTGAAGTTGGTGATCCGCACTTTCGAGTTCTGGTACATTACGCTGCTCAACGCCAGCACGACGGCACTACTCTGCGTGACTGTACGAGATATGCGCGCGCTGGCGATCGTCTCCGCCACGCTCGCGTTCCAAGTCGCGTTCTGCATCGACGCCATCTTCCGCGCACCTCGGATCGCGATCGCCGCCACAGCCTTTGGTGCCATCACGAATGTGGTCTTTATAGTCGTGATGGGCTTCCAGCTCCTGCCAAATATCCAACGCTTCCAGCTCGTCACGATTCGCAGCCGCGAGATCACGTCCGACGATATTATCACGAATGCGCTTGTCACAGTCGCCGTGTTGCTCACGCGGAATGCCTTCCGCAAGTACCAGACACTCCGACCAGTGGCGTCGGTCGGACCGTCCGCGGGAACAGCGGTTGGCACGTGCATCACGTATCGCTGCTGCCTCGAGTTGCGTCCACGAATCGTTGGAACCGATCCCGAACGTATACGACAGCAAAGTGCGACACACGCTCGGCAGACCGCGTTTTCTGAGCCTTCCGGTACTGGCGGCTCGCTCGCGCAGCTGCGGTATGTTGGGTCGACCAAATCCTTCAATGCTCGCAACCTGTTTCTTCCTCGCTCGCTACTCGTTCTGTCGCTCCAGCCGTGGCCAAGGCCTACGCATATCGTGCTCTGGCTACTCAGTGCGATAAGCTTGGTAGGTCTCGTTTCCTACCACGCACTCGACCGTTTGATCGAAGATGCGTGGGACGGATGGCGCATGGCCATATCACTGGCGTCGTTATTCTCAGCCGTGGCTTTCTGCGGCGTCTACCTCGCCCACAGCCAACGAGAGCTCTTGTTTCGCGAGCTCGGGAGATCATTCGATTTCCTCTTCGTGGCAACCCAGATATTCGCTGCACATCTGTGCGTGTGTGATCTCTACGCGTGGGACTTGCGGTGTCTCAACGTCGCGACGAACTGGCTGTGGGCACAATGGATGTTGACGTTGGACGCTGTCACGCCCGTCATGAAGCGCAAGCTCGGATATCACAAGATGGGCGCTGCGATCGTCGGTCTCGTCTTGCTGTTCCAGCAAATGGTGTTGATCACCTCAGTCTTCCAGCGCGACGGCTACTCTACTCGTCTGCAGCATCGTACCCTCTTCTCCCTTCGGATCGGTGACCACACTCTCGACGTCAGCGTCGTCTCGATGCTGCTAGGTCGCATCTTGGTGACCTGGTTGTGGTCCTTGCGTATCGGCTGGAGACTCTTCGACCGGCAAGAGGGCGAGCTGCTCGTGTTACAGGGACAGCTTCAGTACGATGAATGTGTGGGAGTCCGCAAGGTTACCAGGGTGCCGACGACTGTTGACCCAGCCCCCACGATTGCGCCCCACACTGTCGCGCTCACTTGATGCTTTCTACCCGCTACGTCAAACACAGCGAGACGGAATCGAATCTCATCATCATCATGCGTCATATTGTGGTCACCACCCTTGTCGCGCCGCCTGCGTGCTCGCCTGCTGGAAAAGCGCATTCTGCTCTGCGAGCAGCTCCTCTCGGCTCGCGGTCTGTAGCGCCGCCTTGCGCGACGCTGCGCGCTGCCGCTTTTGCTGTTGTGTCACATCCAGTCCAACAACGTCACGATGGGAACACCCAGCCACCCACACCAATGCAACAGTGACCGCACGCGAAGAGACGTACCTTTGAGACCTCCTCTCGTCCTTGGCCGTTGGTCTCCACCTCACTTAGGTACTGCACCATGTCCATTTTCTGCGGGAGGCATTCAAGCGAGCAACAAGGGCAGAGACAGCCGTGAGCGCCGAACAATCATCGCATCGCTCTCCGCCACAGCGCACCTGTAACGCCTGGACGACGTGGTCGGCGTTTACGCGGTATTTCTCGCTCTTGGCGCCGGCTTCCGCCGCGGCATTGGCGTTCTTGCCGACTACGCGCAGGAACTCTACGCGCATCGCACCACCGCCCACGTCACTCCTCGCTGTCCAGGCCCACGGCACCCACGTGACCTACCGGCGGCGCACTCGGTGGCCCAGTCCACCGTCTCCTTCTGGAGCGCCAGCTCCTCGGGCACCACGTCGCGCAGCAGCTTCTCAATCGCGACTAGTCATACGCGCCGCTCGCGTGAGTCTCCATGTGGGCGAGCAGCGCACGGCGGCGCCGCCCACGCACCTCGCGGGAGCCCAGTCATGGTAATAGTGGGAGAACAAATGAGACCAACCACCATAAATGGGCAAAGAAACCCGGTAATTTATTTGGTATTTTATGGGTTAGGATAGTTTGCTCGTTCGTGGCGGGGCAACTGGATTTAGAAATGGCTACACTCGGAGGAGCGTATTTCCGTGTGATTCTGTGAAGTGGAACACGCTGGAACGAGCGCCCAGGCAGCCTTGGTGAGTGTGGTGGCTGTTCTTATCCCTCGTGCAGGGCGAGGGAAGCGTCTGCGCTGGACGGTAAGCCCCACTGAACCGCGTTTCGCACGCGTGCAGCGATGTACACCAGGACGCCGGTCAGTAATCGCGGCCTCCCGCGGGAGACACAGTGATAGTCGTGCCAGGAAACCTGGACACGAACTGTCCATGGTGGCGGCAGGCGCGCGTATCGCCCCAGCCACAGCCCCAGGCAATGGCGGTGACAATATGGACGAAGATGTGGTCTACGAGCTCGCGTGCCGCCGTGTGCTGCCCTCACTCGACGCCCGCAAGTGTATCAAGAACGTGCTGCTGCGACCGCGCGCGCTGCGGCGATTCAATTTCGTGCTCCACCACACCAAGCACATTTATCCCGTGCTTTATGCGGCCGGACTGGCCTGTACGCTCGTGGTTCTTCTCGTGCCGCGTGTGCCGACCAAGAGTCTCTCACTTATCGCACTGCTCTTCACTGCGCCAAGCCACATCGCCGCAATCTCGGCGCTGCGCTATGACATGGCCGTGCTCGTCTGCAAAACGTTCGAGTTCTGGTACGCCACGACCATGAACATCATTTGTATAACGCTCATTTGCCTCACATTCGGCGACGCGCGCGCGCTCGTCGCGGTTTCGTCGGCTATCGCTTACCAGATTCCGTTCTTCATCGACGCGGTGTATCGAGCGCCTCACGTTGCGATTGTTGCCTCGGCCTACGGTGCACTTGCGAACACGGGCTACGTCGTGCTACTGATCTTCCAGCTCATCCCAAACGCTCACCAAATTGTTTTGGTCACCCTGCTCGACCGGAAGCTCTCATCGAACGTCGTCATCGTGAACGGGCTTCTCACGATTTCGCTCCTTCTCGGCCGGAACGCCTACCGCAAGTACCAGATAATGAAGAAGTCCAAAAAAGACGAGTCGGGGCGGTTCATCGGTTCGAGTATCGCCTACCGTTGCTGCGTGCAACTCCGTCCGACCACGCAATCACGGATAGAACTCAGCACCGCGTCAACGGTTCCTCACCGCCCCAACCACCAGACGATCCAACTCGTGTTTGACGGCTCAGGAAAACGCTTCAGCGCTCGTGACGTTCTGATCCCGGTACGACTATCACTGCGGCCGTGGTCCCGCAGGTATCTAGTGATTCTGAACGTGGTCGGGCTCGTGGGGCTGATAGCGCTCGCGGTCTCGCACTTGCCACAGGCTCTCATCCCAGACTTTGGCTATCATACTGAGATCTGTGTGACGGCGTTCGTGGGCACTGTGGTGTTTGTGGCCGTCTACGTGGCCCACTGCCAGCGTCAGTTGCTGCTGCGTGAGCTCGGCCGGTCGTTCGACTTTCTGTTCATCTTCTCCCAGTCGCTGCTCGCGCATTTGTGCGTGTGTGAGCTATACGAGTGGGACGTCCGCTGCTTCGGCGTCGCATCGAGTTTCATCTGGAGCCAGTGGATCACGATCCTGGACGCGGTTACGCCCGTGATGCGGCGCATGCTCGCGTTCCACAAGTACACATCAATCGCGGTCGGCAGCGTGCTTGTCTTTGAACTAGTCTCGTTTGTGCTTGACCTCGTGGTGTTCGGTTCACTCAAGCTACACGAGCGCGAGCTGTTCTCAGTGAACCTATCGGGCCACGAGATCACCGTGACCGTACTGCCCATTTTTCTCGGGCGCGTTGTGCTCACGTTTCTCTGGTACTCGCGCGTGGCCTGGCGCATCTTCGAGCGCCACGAGAACGAGCTGCTCGTGCTTCAGGGACAACTCCAGTACGAAGACCGCGAGATGCGGCGCCGCGCGGCGACCGCCAACGGCCCGCGGTCTCCGCTCGCGGTGATGCTGCACTCCTCGAGTTGGCGCACAACGTCCGCGGTGTTATCCTCGGATGGATCCAAGCGCGGCCCGACTATCAGGAACCTCATGCAGTGACCGCATTGAACTGGATCGCAGGTCAACGAAACACAGAGAGCAGGATCCGTTTACCCTCCCTTTTGGATAACTCTGTCGTGCCCACGCGACTCGCTCTTGGACTGGATGGGCATACTGTACACGCCCACAGAAGAACCTGCTTGTCTCGCCCCGTGACGTTATGCCTCCCGCGCGCTTTAACCCTCAGTATCCTCGCAGACGCTGGCACCTGTCATATCCAGCGAGTGTATCCATGTCACCCTCCGTGCTGTACACTGGCTAGAGGTCGATGTGCTCTGGGGTTTGTCTCCAAAAGACCTCTGGAATAGACGGATTCAACCAGGGCAACTGTACCCATCAGACCGCCCCCGCATCGGAGCGGATACTCGAGCTCAGCAGAGAGACGTTTCCGTTTGCCTCCTCGGCTGGGAGAAGCAACCCCGCCGGCTGGTGGGTGGACGTGTCCCCCCGCATTCTGCCTCCTCGCTACCGTACTGCGCCATTCCATCGGACAGCGCAGTCTCACAAAGGACGAGGCGTCAACTCGGGCCGCTCTCGCACCCGCCCAGCTGCCGCCCGCCTTGACAGCCACTTCTACGCTCACCCTGAGCACGCTCCAGCTCATGGTACCCTGAGCTGTACAGACGGAAGGCCAAGCCAAATGGCTGCGCGCGTCAGTGCCGCCGGGCGGGCGGTGAATGCCATTGAAAGAAGCGGAGAAGCGGCTCAGACGCTTCCCTCGTTGGGGAATCCAGCAAATCCTGGGTGATATGACGCTGGGTGCTCTCGATACCAGTAAGTTCCATGGCGGTTCCCAGGCGTCGCCGTGGGAAGCCAGCCCCACCGCAACACGGGCCATCCATCTTATAGAATCCAGTGCTGAGTCAATAGCCGTGCGCCAAAGAATCCGGCGACGCCACCCCGCATCAGTCACTCATCGGGTGATCTATCTCGGCGCTTCCATATCGAACCCGACATGCGCCAGCTGCTTCAAGGTCTCGTTAGCTGCCGCTTCGCCATCCATTTATAAGGGTATTATAAACCCTCTTTGAGTCGAGCAGGGCCAAGGAGTCGGTTCAGTAAAATCGAATATCGCAGGTTTCCCCATCCAGACAGCTTCCTGCGGAACAGCCTGGGGCAACTGAACGACTGATCGCCGGCCACACGCGATCGTAAAGTCGAATGCAGAGAGAACGCGCCGCCGCCGCGTCGTCGTCCAGCTCCTCTCAATGCGGAAAAGCGCTGCGCGCCGACCCACAGCGACGCGGTCCAACCCTCACTTCCTGATTTTTACCCTCGGCGTCACAGCACCTCTCACACAGACAGAGCACCGCCCCCGTAGAAGCCATGCGCCACATCAAGTATGCGCCGCGGCTCACGCCGATCAACGAGGACCTCACGGCGAGCATGATGTTCCTCAAGCAGCGCGGCAGCGGCGTGGACCCGAGCAAGAGCGACCCGCTCCACCACAAGCGCCGCGTCGTCGAGATCGTGCGCGTCGTGGGCATGGCCGCCGACAAGACCCGCGCGGCGCCGTCCAAGGACGCCACGACGGTCATCGTCGCACCGACCACCACGCCAAACAGCACAGTTCCTACCACCGCCACCGCCGTCGCGCCCAAGCCCGTCGAGTCGGTCGAGAACGCGGCCGAGCCCGTGACGCTGCAGCCGCTGCGGAACCGCGCGGACACGGCGCTGACGGCGGCGCCGCCGGCCGTGCTGGTGCGTACCGCGAGCGGCCGCATCGAGAACAAGTATGGGCGCAGCGCGCTCCACGACGCCGTGCGGCGGGGCGAGGTCGGCGCCGTGCGGCACCTGGTCGCGACGCAGCCCGAGCTGCTGCGGCAGGCCGACATCCGCGGCAACCAGCCGCTCCACTACGCGGCCAACTCCACGAGCCCGCACGCGGCCGAGATCGTGTACGTGCTGCTCAAGGCCGGCGCGTTCGTGAACGCCGTGAACGAGCGCCAGCAGACGCCGCTGCTGATCCACGTGATCGCCAGCGAGACCGACAACGACATGATCGTTCGTATCCTCCTCCACAACAACGCCAAGCCGCGCATCAAGATGACCGAGAGCATGATGCTCTCGCACTACGCGGCCTCGCGCGGCCTCCACAAGATCGCCGCGGCGCTCAGCGAGTACATGTAGATGCATCCCCTGCCACCAACACCACCCCGCATCGGGGTACAGTGCCGTTCGATGTCCCCGTCGTAACCCGTATTTAACACGATAGAAGTGTACCCCCCACATTCCCATTCTAATCACATCTTCAGTTTCTCGCGCCAAAAGGCGCCGCGGAGAACATTGTTCCACCCGACATGAAGAGGCCCCCACGAACACGTCGAGAGTTAACGACGGGGGAAGCTCGTTCACATCCATTCGTTCACGTCGGATAAAACGGCGGTCGTCGCCAAGGGCCGCCTGTGTGCGCCGCAACCGCGCGCCGGCCTCTATCACACCCGTGGTGAGCGTCCATTCTTGCCCAAACACAAACAGCCGAGGGACCAGCGGTGCAAAGATTGGAACATGCTGGAATCAGATGAAACTCTGATCATAGATATATAGATGGGTGAGGTATTGTAGATTGTGCCATTTCAAGCTCCTATTAACTCTATAAAATGATAGTGTGTGCAATGTGGTATAACGCTAGATATCGATCTAGACAGATGTTCGATGATTTCGCATCAGCCCTGGCGGGTCGGCTTTTGCCTTGTGTGCGTCGTGTGGTCGCACTCCCCAACGTTGGTTGACGCCCGCACTGGCCAGCGGTCGCCCAACAACGAGAAAGAGAAGAAGAGTTGGCCTCGCCCCCAACTCCCAACTGTTGGCGCTCCTGCGAACGAAAACAACACACCGCGCCAACAAGTGAAGTTGGCCCGGGCGCTGGGGAATTCGGTCCACTTCGGCTTTTTCCTCCAGCAGCAACTCGCGTTTCCCCAACGTTGGGCACGAGAGAAGGAAGCGAGAAGGGAACATGGGCTTCCGCAAGGGCAACGCGGCCGAGAAGAAGCCGCTGCTCGACGCCGCGGCCAAGTATGACGCGTCGTCGGCGCCGCCGCTCGCCGGCCTGGGCGACCGCTGGCCGCGCCAGTTCAAGGGGCTCGGCGCGCGCGTGCTGTTCTCGTGGATCAACCCGCTGATGGAGCTCGGCTACCAGCGCCCGCTGCAGCAGGGCGACCTGTACCAGCTCGACCCGGAGAACCGCGCGCAGTACGTGGGCGAGACGTTCCAGCGCAACTGGGACGCCGAGCAGCAGAAGAACCCGGCGGACCCGAGCTTCTCCTGGGTGCTCGCGCGCACGTTCGGCGCGCAGGTCGTGCAGGCCGCGCTGCTCAAGCTCGTGCACGACTCGCTCCAGTTCGTAGGCCCGCTCATGATCAAGGACATCATCGCGTTCCTCAAGGACCCGGAGGCGCCGCTGTCGCAGGGCCTGCTGTACGCCGCGATCGTGTTCGTCTCGGGCGTCGTGCAGTCGTTCACGCTGCGTAACTACTTCTTCTACTGCTTTGAGACGGGGCTGCGCGTGCGCAGCGCTGTGTGCACGGCCGTGTACCGCAAGTCGCTCGTGCTCTCGTCGGCCGCGCGCCAGAAGAAGACCACGGGCGAGATCACCAACCTCATGTCGATCGACGCGCAGCGTCTGCAGGACCTGACCAACTACATCAACAGCGTGTGGTTCTCGGTCTTCCAGATCACCGTCTCGTGCTTCCTGCTCTGGAAGCAGATCGGCGTCTCGACCTTCGCTGGTGTCGCCGTCATCATTCTCATGCTGCCGGTCACGTCCTCGATCTCCAAGCTCATGCGTCGTCTCCAACTGCGCCTGATGAAGGTCAAGGATGAGCGCATTAAGGTGTGCCACGAAGTGCTCTCGGGCATGAAGGTCATCAAGCTCCAGGCCTGGGAAAACTCGTTCACGCGCCGTGTCATGGAGTTCCGTACCGACGAGCTCAAGAAGCTCGAGACGTACATCTACGCGCGCAGCGGATCGATCACGCTGTTCTCGGCGATCCCGTCGCTCGTCACGGTCGCGTCGTTCATGTGCTACGTGCTACTGGGCAACACGCTCGATGTGGGCACGGCGCTGACCAGTTTGGCGCTTTTCAACATTCTGCGTTTCCCTCTGTTCATGCTGCCGCAGGTGCTCAACTCGATCGTGGAGGCCAGCGTAAGTGTGGAGCGTCTGCGCGACTACTTCATGGAAGAAGAGCGCGTCAAGGTTGGCACCGGCGACCTCAAGGAAGTTGGTGTCAAGGTTGTGAACGCTGATTTCACGTGGGTTCTCGATGAAAGTGCGGTTGCGAAGAAACCTGAGATCGAATCGGCGCCAGAGGATGATGTGTCGTCCTTGGCGGAGTCGTCCATTAGCTTCAAGGTCGAGCCGAGCGCGACGGTTCTCCGTAACGTGAACCTGCAGCTAAAGTCAGGCCAGCTCTGTGCGGTTGTGGGCCATGTGGGTGCCGGCAAATCTACCCTGCTCAGTGGCATCTTGGGCGACGCCCGTTGCAGCCAAGGCTCCGTCGCTGTCCGTGGCTCGATCGCTTACGTCTCCCAGCAGCCCTTCATTCAGAACGCAACAGTGCGTGACAACATCACCTTCGGTATGCCGTTTGACCAAAAGCGCTACGAAGAAGCCATTCATGTGAGCTCGCTCAAGAAGGACCTTGCGATTCTGCCCGGCGGCGATTCCACCGAGATCGGTGAAAAGGGTATCAACTTGAGCGGTGGTCAGCGTACGCGAGTTGCGATTGCGCGTGCTGTGTACCAGGACGCTGATATCTACATCTTGGACGATATCCTCTCGGCAGTTGATAGCCATGTTGGCCATGACATCTTCAACAACTGCCTGAAGGGAACTCTCAAGAACAAGCTCGTGCTGCTCGTCACACACGGCCTGACGTTCTTGAACCAATGCGACAGCGTGCTGGTGATCGAGCGTGGAAGCATTGTGGAACACGGCAAGTACGATGATGTGATTGCTCAGAACGGCGTGTTGACTGATTTAGTCGCCAAGTACAAGGAGCATGACCAAGGTGCGACCGTGGAGGAACTCGAGGAAGAGATCAATCCTGTGTCGGCGCTTGAGGAGGATGAAGAAGAGGACGCGCGTGAATACGCTGCCAACCGTTCGCGTACATCGTCGGTCCGCAGTGACCTCACCCATGAAGGCGAGCTGGTGAACGAAGGGCAGTTGCTCGTTGACGAGGATCGTTCAACGGGCGATGTTGTCTGGCCCGTGTACAAGTGGTGGATTGATGCTTTTGGCGGATACCCCGCCGGTTTGTATGTGATCTTCATCTTTGTCGCCGTGCAGGGCATCAACTTGTCGTCGACGTTCTGGCTATCGTACTGGTCGGAGAACGCTGAAGAGCACAAGGAGTCGCAGATGTACTACTTGTACATTTTCATCGCGCTCAACGCACTGTACGCCGTCGGTCTTTACATCCGTGCTGTCGCAACGTACATCCGCGGCTTAAAGGCAAGCAAGATCCTCTTCAAGGCGCTGCTTGGCCGTATCCTCCGTGCTCCGACCTCGTTCTTTGACACAACGCCGATTGGTCGCATCGTGAATCGTTTGTCCAAGGATGTATACACGGTTGATGAGGGCATCCCTGCTACATGGAGCCAGCTTTTCAACACGTTGATCAGCGTCGTCTTCACTCTCGTCACGATCTCGTACGTCACGCCAGTTTTCATGATCATTCTGCTGCCCGTGTTTGTTGGCTACTACTTGTCCCAGCGTTACTTCATCAAGACGTCCCGCGAACTCCAGCGTCTCGACTCCATCAGCCGTTCGCCTGTCTTCGCGCTGCTCTCGGAGACGCTCGATGGTCTCCCGACCATTCGTGCTTACAGTGCTGAGCAGCAGTTTGCCAAGCGCAACGAAGAGCTGTTGGATCGCAACCAACGCGCATACTTTTTGAACTTCGCCGTGAACTGCTGGCTCGCGTTGCGCCTCGAGTTCGCCGGTACCCTCGTGGCTTCGTTTGCTGCGTTGTCTGCCGTGTTCGCCCACCAGACCACTGGCCAGGCCGGTGAGAAGTTTGCTGGCCTTGCTGGTGTGTCGCTGTCGTACGCCTTCAGCGTGACCCAGTCGCTGAACTGGTCAGTGCGCATGTTCAGCCAGCTGCAGACGCAGATGGTGTCGGTCGAGCGTGTGAAGAAGTACTCGGAGATGGAGACTGAGGCTGCACTCACGAGTGTTGGTAAGCTACCTACCCAGGAAGAGTGGCCGTCTGAAGGCGAGATCGTGTTCCGCAACGTGAACCTTCGCTATCGTCCCGGTCTTCCGCGTGTGCTGCGCAACTTGTCGCTCACGATTCGTCCGCGTGAGAAGGTTGGTATTGTGGGTCGCACGGGTGCCGGGAAGAGCAGCTTGGTGGTGGCTCTGATGCGTCTGGTTGAGCTCGACTCTGGCGCGATCTACATCGATGGTGTGGACACCAGCCAGCTCGGTCTCCACGAAGTGCGTGGCAAGATCAGCATTATCCCACAGGATCCTGTGCTCTTCTCAGGCACCGTGCGTAGCAACGTGGATCCGTTCGACCAGTACTCGGACGAGCAGATCTGGACTTCAATTCGCCGTGCGCACTTGGGCAACGCGGTGACTGCTCTGGATGGACGCGTCGACGAGAAGGGCTCCAACTTCAGCGTGGGTGAGCGTCAGCTCATCTGTATCGCCCGTGCGCTCCTCAAGCGCTCGCGCATCATTCTGATGGATGAGGCCACAGCGTCGATTGACACGGAGACGGACCGCAAGATCCAGGAGAGCATCCGCGAGGAGTTCAAGGACTGCACGTGCCTCACGATCGCGCACCGCATCAACACGATCCTGGACGCGGACCGCATCCTCGTCATGGAGAAGGGCGCCGTCGGCGAGTTCGACACGCCCGCGGCGCTCCAGAAGAAGACCGACGGTCTCTTCAAGGGTCTCGTGGACCACTGGCGTGAAGGCTCGAACAACAACTAGGTGTAGCAGGGAAGAATGACCGTGGGGGAGCGTGGGCAAGGATGCATGATGGGTATTGCGTGTTGAATATCTTGCCCGAAACCCAAATAGGTAAAAAAAATATGTCAATACCAAACATAAAAATCCGAGTCGCGCGTAGTGTAGCCATCTCGATTCGCGGATTCTCCGTTTCTGCCAAAACGTGCGTACAAACAAGTACGTACGAAGTACGCAGGTTAACGCTGACGTTGAAGGGAATGGGTGGCCAGCGGAACCATTCGATTGGTGTGAGACCGACGCCTTTTGAGGGCTGGGCGACAGGGCGACCGAATCCTCCCTCGCTTGAAGATGGGCGGGAACCACATGCGTGCGTTCCTGTCCCGGTGGAGATACCGCCGTTGTCAGTCGCAAGGGGCGGCCACAAGAAGCCCCCGGCACACCAGCACCAACGATAACGCTTCCCGGGTCACAGCGCCGGCGCCATTTGAGCATACAGAGCACGTCACTCTGGGCCACGCACGTGTTGGTGTTGGTCTGTTGGATCGTCCGTGTTGGCCGGGCTCTGGCAATGTAAGTCGCTTCCGGTTTCCCCATGAGGGTTTCCTGCATCCAATCATGCCGTCCAAGCATGAAAGGTCCGGCCAATCAGCGCCGCGTTGGCTCCGGGATCCCTACCCCGTGATGGCGCGATCAGATTTAGACCAATCCTGCCTAATCCATTAATCGTTTCAACCAATCATAACGTTTGACCGATCGCGTCATCATGGGTCCCCTTCCGCCATGGCCATCTTTTGTGTTGTTGGCATCTGGCCGACAGACAGGGGAACCAACGCCAACGACACACCAACACCCAGGCGTCCCAACGCCCCGGAACTCCATGCCCTTCCAGGCGCCGTCCTCCCGCACAACGGAATCGCCCGCCTCCCGGACACGCATCCCCTCCCCTCCGCTCCGCTCCGCTCCGCTTGGTCGCCCGCGAAAGATCCGTTTGTCCCCTCCCCTCCTCTCCCCTCCTCTCCGCTCCCCTCCGCTCTTCCACCGTAGCTCCTCGCTGAGATCATGCGGCTCCCGCCCAAGGAAATGGACGACGCCACGGCGTACGCGGCCGTGCCGCCGACGCCGCAGACGGCCGCTCCGGCCGCCGCGCCGCTTAAGAAGGCCAAGAAGCTGACGCTCGCCGAGCGGTACGCGCTCGAGCCGCCGCACGCGCAGCGCGAGAACCCCCTCGCGAGCGCGTCGCTCGTGTCGGTGCTCTCGGTGCAGTGGCTGCAGCCGCTCATCTCGCTCGGCTCGCAGAAGATCCTGGAGAAGGACGACCTCTGGCCCGTGTGCCCCGCGGACGCCTGCGACGCGCTCCAGGACCGCTTCGCGCAGTTCTACACGATCCGGCCGGGCGACCCGGCCGCCCAGACCGCGACCAAGCGCAAGGACCGCTCGTGGCTCGCGTCGCGGTTCGCGCGCGCGCTGCTGCGCACCTTCAAGCGCGAGATCGCGATCGTGTTCGCCAACTACGTGGTCTACATCACCGCGATGGTGCTGCAGCCGTACGTGTCGCAGGCGATCCTCGACTACCTGAACGACCGCGAGAACGTGTTCCACACGGACAGCGGCGCGCTGCTGGTAACGATGATGACGGTCTTTTCGTTCATCGGCATCACGACACTCAACTACGGCTTCTTCTCGTCCTCGCGCATCGGCGCCAACATGCGCTCGGTCGTCATGGACTCAGTCTACCAGAAGGCGCTGCGCCTTTCGTGCGTCGCGCGCCAGGCCTACTCGACCGGCGAGATCGTGACGCTCATGAGCGTCGACTCGGAACGCATCTTCAACTTTATGATCTCGGGCCCGTGGCTGCTGGTCGCGCCGCTCGCATTCGTGATCACGATCGTGCTGGTTGCCACGCTGTTCGACGTCGTTGCCGCGCTCTGCGGCGGCGTGCTGCTTGTCATCGTGCTCTACACGTCCGTGAAGCTCGCCGACAAGATTGGAGACGTCCAGGCCGACCTGCTCCACATCGTGGAGGAGCGTGTCAAGGTGACGTCCGAGGCGCTCCAGGGCATCCGTGTCATGAAGTTTTACGCGTGGGAGGAATCGCTCGCGCGCCGCGTCGAGAAGATTCGTGCGTCCGAAGTCAAGCTCTACCGCCGCTTCCACTTTCTCAACATCATCAACACGACGCTGCTGTTCCTCACGCCCGTGCTGCTCGGTGCTGTGATCCTCGGTGTGTTTTTGATCATGAAGGGCACGATGACCGTGACCGAGGCGTTCACGCTGATCGCGATGGTCAACATCAGCCGTCTCGCGGTGAGCTTGTTCCCGCTCGCGATCGCCGCTGTCTCGCAGGCGCGCATCGCCTTTGAACGCATGGACACGTACATGGAAAGCGATGAGCTTGTGATCGAGGAGAACAAGGAGACGCTCCGCAGCATTGGTGGCGACGACTCGGCCGCCGGCTCCATCCTAGTGCGCAATGCCAACTTTGTGTGGTCTGAAGCCCGCGAAGACGACGTTAACGCTGTGCCCAGCGTGGTGGTGGTCCACGAGGCGCACGATGGCGTCACGCCGGTCGCGGCCGCTGCTGACGCCAGCGAGATCACTGTTCAGAAGAGCTTCATGCTCGAAGGTCTCAACTTCGAGATCGACGCAGGTTCGTTGGTGATGATTGTGGGAACCGTGGGTTGCGGTAAGACCAGCTTGCTGAACGCGATCCTCGGCGAGATGGTGCGCAAGTCCGGCTCGTGCGAGGTCCACGGTGAGATCTCGTACGTAAGCCAGGAAGCGTGGATCCGGAACTCGTCGGTCAAGGAGAATATCCTCTTTGAGTCGGCGTTCGACGGCGACCGCTACGAGCAAGTGCTCGAGGCCACCCAGCTGGCACTCGACCTCCACGCGCTCCCCAACGGCGACCAAACCGAGATCGGTGAGCGTGGCATTAACTTAAGCGGTGGCCAGAAGGCCCGTGTCGCGATCGCGCGTGCCATGTACCGCCGCAACTACGACATTTTGATTCTGGACGACCCGCTTAGCGCGGTGGACCCACACGTCGCACACGCGATCTTTGACCAGTGTGTCGTGGGGCTCGCCAAGAACAAGACACGTCTGCTTGTGCTGAACAGCCACTACGATCTTCTCGCGCACGCGGACAAGATCCTTGTTGTGCAGCACGGTCGCATTGTTGGCGACGGCACATACCGTGACATCATCGCACAGTTCCCGGACCTTGATGCTCACAAGCACGAACTCGAGAAAATTGAGGCCGACGTTATCGACGAGCATGAAAGTGCCGAGGTCGAGAAGGTCAAGGGCCACGAGGCCGCCCACTTGGCAGCCATCGCTGGTGCTGCTGAGGAAGCCGAGAAGAAGAACAATTCTATCACGGTCGTCAGCGAGGCTGCCGTCACGACTGAGGCTGGCAAGATGAACGAACCAACCGAGGCGAAGGGTGACTCGACCAAGCTCATTCAGGAGGAAGACCGTGTTAAGGGCCGTGTGAGCGGCAAGACGTACCGCACGTACTTCGACGAGACCGGGTTCAACGGCATCGCCGTTGTGGTTGTGCTCATCTCGATCTACTCTGCTGCGCAGGGCATGCGTATCGCGGCCGACTACTGGCAAGGCTACTGGGCCAAGCAGATGGCGCGCAAGGGCGTCGACCCGACCTACTCAGACTCGTTTTTTGCGTGGTGGTACTTCTCGTTCATCGTTGCGTGCGCCATCCTCACGCTGGCACGTGGTCTGCTACTCATGGAGGCGTGCATGCGCAGTGCCAAGAACCTCCACGATGAACTCTTCCGCCGAGTGCTGAACGCGCCTGTGAACCGATACTTCGATATCACGCCTGTCGGCCGCATCCTCAACCGCTTCTCGAACGACCTCGACCAAGTTGATTCGAACTTGCCTCAACAGTACCAGAACCTTTTCCAGGCGATGGTCGTGTTTGTTGGCTGTCTTGTTGTGTGCGGTCTCGCATCCGTGTGGGTCGCTGTCTCGTACATTCCGATGTTGTTCATCTTCGTCATCACGGGCTTGTACTTCAAGCGCTCGTCACGCGAAATCAAGCGCCTCGAAGGTATCACGCGCACGCCCGTGTTCAACCTGTTTGGTGAGACGCTCAACGGTCTCCACACCATCCGCGCGTTCAAGATGCAGGACGAGTTCAAGCGCATCAACAAGATGGTCGTCGACGACAACACCAGCTACTACTTCAACTACTGGGCCGCCGGCCGCTGGCTTGCCGTGCGTCTCGACTGGCTGTCCGTGCTCATTATCTTCGTCGTCTCGCTCTATATCGTCGCGTCCAAGGGCTCTATCGCGCCGGTCGTCGCCGGTCTCTCGATCACGTACTCACTGATGCTCACGTCTATGGTCCAGTGGTGCGTGCGCGCAGTCGACATGACCGACAATGCGATGACTAGTGTCGAGCGCCTGCTCCACTTCCGCACCATTCCTCTCGAGAACGACGGCGTCGACTGTACGCCCATTAACCCAGCGGCTTGGCCCTCGGTCGGCAACATCAAGTTCGAGCGCCTCTGCCTCAAGTACCGCCCAGAGCTTCCCCTTGTGCTGCGCGGCGTGGACATGGATATCCAGGGCGGCGAGAAGGTGGGCATCTGTGGCCGCACTGGCGCTGGCAAGTCGTCGCTCATGATCGCGCTCTTCCGCATTTGTGAGTTTGAGAGTGGTACTGTGTACATTGATGGTCTGGACATTGCCAAGCTCAAGCTGCAGGAGCTGCGTCGCTCGCTCGCGATCATTCCGCAAGACCCGGTGCTGTACAGTGGCCCTCTGCGTGAGAACCTCGACCCGTTTGGCGACTACACGGACGACGCGATCTGGAATGTTCTCAAGCAGGTCCACCTCGCGGATGCCGTGACCAAGTGGGGCGCCGGCCTGGACTTCATGGTCTCGGAGCGCGGTGATAACCTCTCGGTCGGCCAGCGTCAGCTGCTTTGCATTGGTCGCGCGCTGCTGAAGGACAGCAAGATCGTCGTGCTCGACGAGGCCACGGCCAATGTGGACACAGCGACTGATAACCTCATCCAGGTGACGATCAAGGAGACGTTCAAGAACAAGACCGTGCTCATCATCGCCCACCGCATCAATACGATCTTGCACTGCAACAAGATTGCGGTCATGGACGCCGGCCGCGTGGCTGAGTTCGGCCCGCCCAGCGAGTTGCTGAGCCAGCCCGACTCGATCTTCGCTTCGCTTGCGAAGCGCTCCCAGCAGCAGTAGACGCCTTAGCTCGCATTACATCTTGACATCACATGGCCACACACTATAACTATTAAAATTGCCCGTTTAGTGATCACGGTCCGTTCAGCCAATGTCGTTGGATGTGCACAAGCTTCTTTCCTGTGCGTCTCATCATGCGACTCGATGGCACTGACACTGATCGCATCTTCGGTCGTATCCTCGGCTAGCCTAGTTTACTGCTCCCTATCTTTTATTAGGCTAGGTTTGGAGCTCCTCGCATTAGTCCACTTACGTCAACAGGAGGGAAGTCATTGCATTCTTCGGTCATCCTACGACGAGAACCATGGTGCTATCGCCGATCGACGTCGCCGCGCGGCGCCGCATGCAGCGCTTCCTCGGTGCGCTGGCGCTGCTCTGGTATACGCGCAAGACTGTGCGCTCGCTCCATGAGAACCACGCGCAGCTGCGGCTCCAGAGCACGGTCCAGCGCGGCGGCGACAACGCGTCCGTCGCCGCGGGCGTCCTGCGGTACACCTTCTTCGGGCAGCTCATCGCGTCAATGGAGTACCTGATCCCGCTGGTGAAGCCAGTGCTGGCGCTACGTATTGGCCGCCTGCTCGTGTGGAAGGGCCATAATGCCGTCTCCGACGTGGTGTACGGCCCGCATCCGCGCAACACCATGGACTTGTACGGCGTCGGCTCGACCGCTCAACCACAACGCAAGCCCGTCATTCTGTTCGTCCACGGCGGCGCATGGTCGTTTGGCCACAAGTGGCAGTACGGATTGGTCGGCCAGTACCTCTCGGAGCACGGCTTCCTGGTGGGCGTCATCAACTACCGCACGTACCCGACGGGCCACGTACAAGACCAGGTCGAGGACGTCGAACGAGCGGTATGAGATGGTTTATGATCTGCTAGAAAGCCACTTCTCACTCTTGCATGGCACCATGCAGGTCGCGTGGATTGAGGCGCATGCGGAAGAGTACGCTGGCGATCGTCGCCGCATTTTCCTCTCAGGTCACTCTTCGGGAGCCCATATCAGCGCTCTCGCGCTCGCGCAGTCGGCTGCGCGAGCGGCGAAAGAGGCATCCACGAAGAGCTCTCCTACCTCCAGCAACGGGTATATCCACCGGCAGGTGCTCGGTTTCATTGGCCTTGCTGGCCCGTACGACATCGCCGACCACTACCAGTTTGAGGCCAACCGCACTGTTGGTCCCATCAATGGCGTCCACGAGATCTCGAGCATGAAGCCCGCGATGCTCGGTGAGGACAAGTTCGATGAGTCGAGCCCTACAAAGTTGTTCCGAAGCATCCATTCACGCGGTACGACCACATGCTGGCTACTAGTATTGGTGTGGCGTCTCTATCCTAACTGATGAGGACGGGTTTGTTGTGTGGAACCGTAGACGTAACGCTGCCGCGCTTCCATATCCTGCACGGCACGGGCGACGAGGTCGTACCGGCTTCCTCGTCCAAGAAGCTGGCCGATAGCCTGGTGCGTACAACCCCACTTGGGCAAGGAATCGGAAAGGTGATCGCATTGAACTAACGGGCTACATTTGCTTCCATCAGCGCCAGTCCGGCCACAGCGTTGAGTACATTGAGCTCGACGGGTGCACGCACGAGGACATTTTGTTCGCGGCAATGGGCGACAGCGTCGCGAGCAAGGCGGAGCTCACGGACCACTACAAGCGCATCGCCCGTGAGGACCATGCAGCTCCCGTCTCTGCCTCCGTCCAGGCCAAGCTGTAAGACCCTATCACGAATCGAAGACGGATGCCATGGACAACTCACCATGCCGCCGTATGACCCATAAATAACGATTACACCGTCCACGAAGGACACGACGGGAGGAGGGAGATCAAATCTAAAGAGCCATCACCGGAGGTAGGCCTCGTACCCTTCGAGGCCGTCGGGCGTGTACAGCTCCATGGCGATGTCCTTGTCCCGCTTCTGCTCGCTGGTCTTGAGCTGCTTGCGCTGCGCCCTGGTCAGGTTGTGCGGATCCATTGCCACGTCGCCCTCGTCGTCGTCGTCCTCACCGCCGAGCGGGCTGTCCTTGCGCTTGCGCGCACGCCGCGCCGCCGCGCGCCGGGCCTTCTCGGCAAAATCCGCCGACGCAAAATGGGTCACGCGCGCGGGCGCGTGCGGCACGCCCAGGCCGGCGCGGTCGTTCTTGAGCACGGTCGCGACGGGCTCGACGCGGCCCTCGCCCGTCGGGCCCAGCCCGGCGTCCTCCTTCCAGCCCATGCCCTTGAGGAGTTGATACCCGCGGTTGGATTCCGGCAGCCACACTATTCCAGAACAAGACGTGAGTGGGTTGTTCCCGAGAGAACAGAAACGCGTGGGAATGTTCTCACCTTTGCGGAGCGATGGCGTGCGCGTCGAGGCGAGGATGTGCGCGGTCGACTGGTCGTGGTCGCTCGCGCTCGTCTCGCGCACGTAGAGATCGCAGGCCGCGCAGAAGTACATGGTCGACGCCGCGCTTGCCCTCCGTGCGCTCTCGGCGTTCCGGGTTGATGTGGATGCTGGCGAGACCTGCTGATGGGCGAATTTCGTTTTTGTTCCAAGGTCTGTGGGTTTCAGCCAATCATGGAGCTGATCCAGGTGTATACTGCGTTTGGATTGGCTGGAACAGTTCGAGGAACACGACTGTTCGATTGGGAAATGGATTGCCAAAATGTGCCTAACTGTACTAAACGGGATGTCGAAAATGGGGCGGGAACAAGCTCTATCGCAGCGCGAGGCAGCAGCGCTCGACGAGCGGCGCGATGTCTTCCACCGAGTGCGGGTGACGGCACACGACCACGAGGATCCCGAACGACAGCCGCTGCGCGACGAGCGCGAACGTCTTGCCGCCGGCGACGGCGCAGAGCGACGAGAAGCTCGTGGACACGACTTGGAAGCGCACGGCGCCGAGGCGGAGCGACGCGACCGCGTCGATCGCCACGCTGGAGCGGGTGGATCGCGTGGCGTTGGCGGCGTCCTGCATGGCGATGCGCGTGTGCTGCTCGAATGCGTGGCGGAACTGCGCAGCGTCGAGCGGCGCGGGGGCGCCGTTGCCGCTGCCGATCACGACGTCGTCGCCGCGGAAGCAGCCGTGTGTGTACGCGACGCGGTCGTGCTTGTCGAGGAAGCAGACGCCGTGGTAGAGCTCTTCGTACTCGCGGAAGCAGAGCGCGCGCTCCACGAACGCCTGCCACCCGCGCTGGTGCCGGCTCATAGTGTGTGGCGGACGCAACTGTGCCTGGAAAGTGGGGGAACAAATAGTACCCCATGGAGTCTTTATTGGGTTCACAGGCTGAAGACGGCGAGCAGGTCGGCGAACGTGTCGCTCGAGACGCGCAGTTTGTAGCGCTTGGTGTGCTGCCGTAGCGCCTGGATGTCCCAGGTGATGCCCTTGGCCTGGAGGAGGCTGGT
The DNA here is from genome assembly GCA_027475725.1 of Pythium rhizo-oryzae. NCBI lineage: Eukaryota > Oomycota > Peronosporomycetes > Pythiales > Pythiaceae > Pythium > Pythium rhizo-oryzae. Next base: position 6,503 of record JAMFLL010000188.1, on the reverse strand, counting down.
CATGCGCGGTGAGCTGATGAACTGCAGAGAATGGACGGTTAGTCTGCTACGAGGCACGGCAAAGTCGTGTGTGCATGGTATCTCCGTACGCACCTGGCAGATCTGCGTCACGTTCTTGGGCTTTTTGGTGTGCGAACACTTCTCAAAGTCGATGAACGTGCATCTCCAGCGACGATGCGGACTCGAAGACGCCTCCGGCGCGCGATGGATGATGATGTGGCGCGTCGGGTGGGTCATTTCCTCTTTGTTGATGCCCATCATATCCATTGTGAAGCACTGCGGCACACGTTATGATCGCCAATGAGTGTGAGTGGGTGAGAGAGAGATGGTCATCCACGTCCACGCATGAGTCGTCCACTCACCTGAAGGAGAACCTCCCGCATTGCCCACCGTGCCGTTGCGTGGGTCGCGCTATGTGTCAGAAACTCAACGACATTCTGACCCTCGAGTCGTTCACACACCAACCAACCGGTGCCGAATGCCTCCAATCGCGCGCCGATGCCCACCGAGTTCATGATACGGATCCACTTGGCCTCCGTTTCGACCCAGCAGCCCGCGGCCGTCGAGCTCGTGGACGCGCGCGGATCGCCTGCAAACTTGGCGACGATCTGGCGCCCCGTCGTTCGTGACTGACCCGCGAACAAGACGCCGCGCTTCCCGCGCGCGAAGAATGCGAGGTCGCGCGCGTAGGCTTCGACAACCTCGATAGTCGTACCGGCGCGGCCGTCACTTGCCGTGATACCGATCCGCTCGTCCCCTCGGACAGACGTCAACTCTTCGATCTTTGCGTCACCGAGCTTCCATCTCTTATACCTACATGGAGCACACCCAAGAAGCGAAAGACATGAGATCCTCCCGCTGTGGTGTTCCATAAGCATGGATTAGCACCTCGGACGGACCTGTCCAGGTGCGTATCAGGACTGCTGCCGGCGCCGTCGCCGCCATCCGTGGCGGTTCCTTGGCGCACGAAATCGGCCTCCGCAGCGGGCGACCGCAGCGCGTCGTGCACGCTGTCGCAGTCCTCAGCGGGAAGACACGCACGGAACGCGTCGAGCCGCGCGACGAGCTGCAGCTTCCACGCGCAGGCAAGCGCTGTCATGGTATCAGGGACTTCGAGTGACGTCCTGCTTTATGGCCAATCGATATGGGTACAGTTCAGGCAAGGTATTTACGGGTATAGACCAGGGTATCACGAAAGTCGGTGGTTCAATTCTCAGAAATTACATGTAGAGCTCGAGGAGGAACTTCTTGTAGAGCGTCATGAACTTGGCGATGAACGCCTCGAAGTGGAAGATGTCCTTGGAGCCGCGCTGCATGCGGTGCTCGTAGTAGGCGGCCCACTGGATGAGCTCGTGCTTGAGGTCGTCGTCCAGGCGGCTCATGAGCTCGCGGCACAGAACCTGTAAAACGCCGATCCAAAACAAAACCGTCAGAGCCCTGCAATAAAGAACAAAGCTGCGTTGGCCACCTACGCGTAGGATCACTTCTGACGGAATGCAGTTGGCGATCAGCTCGTAGATCATCTCGCGCGCCTTCAGAAGCCTGTTGGAGATGCGATGATTATCAGTCTAGATAATCCAGGGAGGATGGTCATGCGAATAGACAACGTACCCGGCAGGAGACTGCTCCTGGAGCACAACCTTCGCGAGCGAGCACACGTAGTCTTCCCACGCAGGCAGCTGGATTTGCTGGTCGGGAGAGAACGGATAGCTCTGCACACGGCAGGTCTCCAGCATGAGCAGCGCACGGCGCAAGTTGCGGTCGCTCTTCTTGGCAATGTCCTGTCCGAGAGGAGCGCAGTACGACAGGCCCTCCTTCTTGCACACACCCTGAAGAATATTGCAGATCTGCAGTATACAGCACACGCTCATCAGCTGAAGGCTTTTATCGGAGAACTAAAGACCACCGTCTCACCTCGTCACCAGTGGGTGCGCCCACCCGGATGCCCAGGCAACGACTCCGCAACGGGTCGATGACCTTCGACGGGTTGTTGCAGCACAGGATAAGACGGCACGTTGCCGTGTACTTCTCCATGGTGCGACGCAGCGCGTGCTGTGCATTCTTGCTCAAGCGGTCCACCTCCATCAACAGCACAACTATAGTAGAGCAAGGCGTGTTAGTGCTGCACTGCTGGCAATCGTCGCCTTCGCGAGCAAAATATCGCACCTTTGAACCCGCGCTTCGAGTTGGTATCAGCCAAGTGGTACTGTGCGATCTCCTTGAGCACCTCCTGCACAACAAGGCGGTCGTTGTTGCCCACGTCCGACGGATTCATCTCGATGTGGTAGTTGCTCGCGACCGTCGTGATCTCGACCTTGGTCGTGCGCCCCGGGTTCTACACACTCGCACCGGTCAGCTTTCCGCTCGCATCGCCTACCGCGACAAACCCATACAGAACGCACCGTGAAGGACTTGTGCTCGAGGCGCACTTTGAGCGCGCCGTCGCCGTAGAGCTCGCGCAGCATGGCCATCACGCGCGTCTTCTTGCCGGCGCCCGAGGGCCCGTACACCAGCAGGTGCGGCAGGTCATTCGAGCGCGCGAGGTTCTTGAGGCGCGTGGTCACCTCCGGGTGGTAGTCCAGCTCGTGGAGCGCCGTCGGGCGGTACTTGTCGACCCACAGCATGGCTCAGGGGAAGCGGTCTGTCGTGGCGCCGGCCTGTGTCTTCGCGCGAGAGGAAGCGTCCGTGACGATGCTACTTCCCGCCCTCTCGATGCGGTTGGCGCCATTTTGCATCACGGTCCGGGTTGTGGACGGGTCGGGTTTGGGTTCACAAGAACGGGTTTCGGAAGCCCGCAGGTGGGGGTACTTAGATAACGTACCTCGTTTGAGTGACAGGTGGCAAGTTGCAGTTTGGGCACGTCTGGTGGATTTCTGGATGACCAGCTGCAGGAAGGACCGCTCCGGCCACGCCAGCGTGAAGAGGAAGGAGGATGAGAGGACTTGTTCAGTCCAAGCAGAAGTGCAAGAAATCCAGTGAACGGGACGCTGCGCATCCACGTCAGGGTTCCAGCTTGAAGCTCAGGGTGACCTCTTCGCGCGTGCGTATTCCGCCGTGCTCCCCATGGATACGATATTGCCAATTTCGAGAGTGAGAGAGCTCGAAGAATGGCATTTGGGCTCAAGAGGTTGGGTCGAGCCGCTCGGCGGATTGCTGTTTTCGTTTCCATTCTCGATGCTCCACCAGCTGCCGGCGCCGTGGGACCAGCCTCCCAGGCATCTGTGGACGGCGGTCCACAGTGGGTCGGGTGTGAAGCTGTGGACATCACGGCAGATACAGTCCAGATTGGGTGCCGGACGGCATGTTCCCTCCCGACACGACACCAAACGACGTGCGATTTTGAGCAACATATATAGTTTAGGAGGTCATCGACCAAATCAAACCGCGATATTTGGAAACTTGATGCACATTTATCATTTCTGTAAGGTAGATGATATAGCGGGGAATGGACAAAGCACACGCGGAGAGGTCCACCTCTCTGTGCCCTGTCGCTTGTCGTGGATGCTCCATCGCCATCAACAAACCTCTGTTCTTGAGTTTCGAAGATGGCGCGCTCTGATCTCCCGATTGCCAAAAAAACGTGGATCCTCGATATCCTTTGGAAGTGAACTCGCAGCACACCAGAACGCGTTTGCATGGGAATGCGACTCGAGTCGCTATTAGTCAAAGAAAGGGGAAGATTCGCCTCACTTCGATCGGCCGTTGCGCGAATTGATGGGGCGGAATCCTGACCGGGCACCCACAGCGGGTGCGCGAGGGTGATACAAACCTCAAGTCACACTTTGTCACTTGAGGTTTGTATCACCCTGCCATCTGTGTCTTGATCCTTGACAGGCAAGGCAGACACGCATTGCACCTTCTAGGCCCATCCCCATCCTCAGCATGGCACTGCCATGATGAGCCAGGCTCGAGATTGTGTGCGTGGATGACGTTGCCGTCCTTCTCCCACACAACACCGGCGGCAATCAGACCAAAGACAAATCTCACGACGCGACGACCCGCAGCCTCGACCTTCTTTTTTTCCTCCCGCGCGGGCTGTTTGTTCCCAATGCAGCACTGAGTGCTGGCTGACCGTGGGCCATGGCACGATGGCAGATGGCGGATGGCACGGCCATGGCGTCCACGCTTGAACTCTCGGGTCTGATGCCGCGCGTGAGTCACGCCGGGGATCTGGATCGAAGCTGTCACGGCAACAGTGGGATCCGCGTGCCAGGGCCAAGACGCCCGCGTGGCGTCAACGTGCTTTGTTCTCCTCCCTGCTCCTCGCGCTCGCCCGCTCCCCCGGCACTGCCAGTGCCACGGGGGGGGGAACGTTCTCCCCCACCACTTTTCGATTCGCCCCCTATTCGGCGCCTCTCTCCGTCCGGAAGACAAGCCGAATCCCCCGCGCCCCCATGGTCGCCACGCCGTCCGTGTTGGTCGCGTACGCGTTCGCGCTCGCGGCCTGCTCGCTCAGCGCCGTGGACGCCGCGCCCCTCGAGCTGCTGCCCGTGTCGCCGCTCAAGCCCGGCGCCAAGATCTCCAAGCGCCACCCGGCGTTCGGCGGCGGCAACGGCCGCTTCGCGCCCGACCCGATCATCAAGACGCCGGACGCGCTCACGGGCCACGAGGAGGTCGCAGGCGTGCTGGACGCCGAGCTCGCCGCCGGCCATGTGGCCGCCGGCAGCGGCGACCGCCGCCAGCTCGAGGACTTCCCGGACCTCTTCGGCTACACGGACGTGGACAAGATGAACGACTTCCTCGACTTTTACGACTCGGGCAAAGTCGAGCTGAACGCCGCGACGCTGCTGGAAAAATACTCCAAGGCCGAGCGGAAGAGCATGCCGTGGCCGGGCAACTACTGGGCGAGCACAGCCGACGGCATCAACAACCGCTGGGCCGGCCCGGACACGCTGAGCCCCGTGGAGAAGTACGCGCAGGCATACGGCAAGGACGGCCAGAAGATCGCGGACGCCGTCTCGGCCTCGGCCGGCGTGGATCTCTACCGTAACGAACCCGGCTACAAGAGCTGCACGTCCAACAGCGAGTGCGGCGGCGACATCTGCTCTAAGCGCCGCGGCGCCGAGACGGGCCTGTGCCTGCCCGGCTGGTACGGCATCTGCCACGCGTGGGCCACGGCGGCACTGCTGGAGCCCGAGCCGCGCTGCAGCGCCGTCAAGAACGGCGTGGTCTTCCAGCCGTACGACATCAAGGGCCTGATCTCGCAGTTCTTCAACAACAACGTGGCCGGCTCGACGCAGGTTGGCACGCGCTACTACGGCGCGTCCAGCTCCGACTACGTGGCCGGCACGGACTCGTACAACCGCTACAACGACGACACGCGCCGCGACGTCGGTCCGGGCCTCTTCCACCTCGCGCTCACCAACATCATGGGCGCCAGTGGCCGCGGCATGATCATCGAGCACGACAACACCGAGGCCGTGTGGAACCAGCCGATCCTGTCGTACGAGATCCTCGATTCGCGCGACGTCGAGGAGTGGACGTTCCAGAAGAACGTCGACGGCGTTGTCACGGACGTCGTGATGAATCCGGGCATTGGCACTTACGACTTCAACCGCAAGGCCCAGAAGCTCCAGTACACCAAGACCCGGGTCACGTGGATCGAAGAGGCGTACGTGGACGGTGAACTCGCGACGCCCGAGACCATCGGCAAGTACTCGCGCTCCAAGGATTACGAGTACCTGCTCGAGTTGGACTGGGACGACAACATCGTCGGCGGCGAATGGGTCGGCGGCTCGTTCCACGACCACCCCGACTTTCTGTGGTGGCCGACGGGCGGCTTCGAGGAGACGACCATCAACGACGACGGTCTCAGCTACCTGGACCTCAAGGAGCTCATTGAGCTCTCCGTGGCGTGCCAGACCCAGACTCTTGCGCCGACGACGCCTCCGCCGACCACACCGGCGCCGACCACACCGGCGCCGACCACGCTCCCGCCGGTCACGCCAGCACCTGTAACGCCGGCACCGACGACTATGACCCCGGCGCCGACGACTGAGACCCCGGAGCCGTCCACGGGTAAGCCGTCAGGCAAGCCTACGGAGACCCCGGAGCCGTCCTCCGGCAAGCCTACTTCGACCCCGGAGCCTTCGTCAGGCAAGCCCACGTCGACTCCTGAGCCTTCGTCGGGCAAGCCTACGTCGACCCCGGAGCCTTCCTCGGGTAAGCCGACGAGCACACCTGAGCCTTCGTCTGGCAAGCCCACGTCGACCCCGGAGCCGTCCTCGGGCAAGCCGACTAGCACGCCTGAGCCGTCGTCTGGCAAGCCCACGTCGACTCCTGAGCCTTCGTCGGGCAAGCCTACGTCGACCCCGGAGCCTTCCTCGGGTAAGCCGACTAGCACGCCTGAGCCGTCGTCTGGCAAGCCTACGTCGACCCCGGAGCCTTCCTCGGGTAAGCCGACTAGCACGCCTGAGCCGTCGTCTGGCAAGCCTACGTCGACCCCGGAGCCATCCTCGGGCAAGCCGACGAGCACGCCTGAGCCTTCGTCTGGCAAGCCCACG
>JAMFLL010000187.1:0-54861 GCA_027475725.1 Pythium rhizo-oryzae | reverse complement strand
GGAGGACGCGCGCAAGGTGAACTTGGTGTCGATGGACGGCGACAGCTTCGAGGTGTCGCGCAGCGTCGCGGTCATGTCGGAGCTCGTGAAGACGCTCGTGACCGGTGCGTTGTTGGGTGGGCGCCGTTTGTGATGACGCGGGCGTCGAACTGACGGGGAACTGTGGGTTTGCAGACGAGCAGGACGACGACGCCGTGGAGGAGATCCCGCTGCCGAACGTCAAGAGCACGGTGCTGTCCAAGGTCATCGAGTTCTGCAGCCACCACCACAACAACCCGATGCGCGAGATTGAGAAGGTGAGTGCTGCCCGCGAACGTTTGGGTTGAACCCACGCGATTCTCGGATGGAAAACTGACTGACTTTGTGTGCGATCTGTGCCATGACGAGCAGCCGCTCAAGAGCGCGGACATGCACGATGTCGTGTCGGACTGGGACGCCAACTTTGTGGACGTGGAGCAGGACCTGCTCTTCGAGCTGATCCTGGCGGCCAACTACATGGACATCAAGAGCCTGCTCGACCTCGCGTGTGCCAAGGTTGCGAGCATGATCAAGGGCAAGACGCCCCAGGAGATCCGCGAGACGTTCAACATTGTGAACGACTTCACGCCCGAGGAGGAGAGCCAGATCCGCGAGGAGAACAAGTGGTGCGAGGAGGCATAAAGTGCGCCACGCCCGGACTCCCGCGTCGGGGACGAACGCAGCGCTTGTTAGTGTTCGTCTCTCGGCCCCCACGAAACACACACAGACACACACACACCCAAACACACACATCAACTGAGAAGAGAAAATGGTATGCGACGCGTTTTGACATGCTTCCCTCGCTACTGCAACTACTGTGGGTCATCGAAGTGTTTAGAACGGGAGATCCGCATTGCGTTCCGTGGTTTTGTGCTTGTGCTGCCAATGCTTTTTGCCATGGACGCCGGCCGACAAGTCGCCAATCACACTTGGAACGCTTCAGTTCACTTGCACTAATACCCCATTGTCTACGAGGTCTGCTACTTGCTGCTACTGCATCTATGGCGATTCTTATCACTAGTATTCGGTGAAGGTGACGGGTATGTTTCATCCTATATTACGCATCTTCCACGGAGCAATGGAGGAAGATACAAACTCAACCGGATGGGCCGCTGGTATAAACGGTCGCTTTTGCAATCGCATGTAAGACCTGGCTGCATGGAGGAAGCAGAGCCGAGTCCGTCGCAAATTGGATTGCAGGCACGCCAAGGGCGCCACACACACATACACACACAGACAGAGACTATCGATCCCATCGCTGGGCACAACGTCTTTCGGACGAGAGAGTCACATGCACGGTGGGGAACTGTAGTCGGAGCGCTCGAAAATGGTGAAGTGGGAAAGCGGGCGAAGCGAACGTTGGGAATGATGAGAGCGTGGTGGGAGATGAATGGACAGGGACTCCGTATCCTAAAACATGCTATGATGCTCAATATTTTTAGGATGTACCTAAATAAAGAGTCATGATTAGGTCATATATATCCTAGTAAAGATGTGGTGTACCTTATCCTAGAAATATGGGTACAGTCGTGGATGTGTTGACCTTTCGCTCCTGTCGTGGTTGCCAGTTGCCACGCTGTCAAATGCACCTGCTTATCTTGCGTCGATGAGCCCACGAACGGATGAACGGATGCGCACGTGTTTGATCGTTCATCAAAGTAGCCTACTACTTGTATTGACTTTCGCTCTTATCTCATGCCAAAGCCACCCGTCGAGCCAAACCCGCCAGGGTTCGCGCCGCTGCCGAAGCCGCCAGCACTGCCAAAGCCACCCGTGCCTGTCCCGAAGCCACCAGCACTGGCGCCACCAAAGCCAGTAGCAGCACCTTGTTGACCACCCCCAAAGGCCCCGAAGGAGGCTGGCTGCGAGCTGAACGCGCTGAAACCCCCACCTGCCGGGGCGGCGCTCGGAGCGCTCGACGCGCCGAAGCGGGCTCCGAAGGCTGGTGCAGCTGCAGCGCCACCGAGACCAGACGCGGAGCCGAATGCCGGGGTAGATGTGCCACCTAAAGCAGACGGTGCACCAAAGGCCGGTGGGCCGGAGGCGGCACCGACCACCGACGGCGCACCGAATGCGGAACCGCCACCGAAAGCAGGGGCAGGAGCTCCACCTCCAAGACCCCCGAATCCGCCAGTTGGTGCGGCACCAGCTTTCAGGTACTTCTGCTCGAGCATCTGGAACAGCTTGGCTTCATTGCCCTTGTACTTCTCGAGCGTTGAGTCGACGGTGTGCAGCTTCTCGGGGTTGTGTTGCTGGTAAAACTGAGTGAGTTTTTCGCGGTAGTTAACTCCACTGGGTGCGGCGCCAAACGCACTGGGTGCAGTCGTTGATCCGAACGCTGGCGCAGCTGTTGAGCCAAAGGCTCCAAAACCGCCGCCACTCGTACCAACGGCAGTCGGAGCTCCAAACGCCGGCTTCTGCTCCCCTCCGAAAGACACCGACCGAAATGCATTGGATTCCTGTGGGGCAGTCACGAAAGGGGACTGGCTGGGCGTCGATGTAGACTTGTTCGCCCCGAAACCAAGGCCTGATGTAGAACCGAAGGCAGGTGCGGACTGCTGGGCGCCGGGGCCTAGGGAAATGGAGGAAAAGGTACCCGCGTTCCCAAATGGACTTGCTCCAGGAGACTTCGGCGCGAAACCGGATGTCGAACCGAAACCTGTCGTCGTGGTCGCGGCCCCCGCCTCATTTACCTTGTACTTGATCGCCAAGTTCTGAAATAGCTTCTCTTCATTGCCCTTGTACTTCTCGAGAGTCGAGTCCACGTCGCCAAGCTTAGAAGGGTTGTGTTTCGTGTAGAAATCAATCAACCGCTGCTTGTAGTTGGATGTAGCAGGCGCAGCAAAGCTGGGCGGAGCCGCATTCGACGACCCAAAAGCAGGAAAGCCTCCGGTGGCTGAGACGGGTTTGGGCGACGACACAGCGCTACCGCTCGAACCACTCAGACTGAATGTGCTCTTCCCAAACGGACTGGCAGCGGCTAATGGAGTTGTTGGGGTCGAAACCTTTCCGAAAGGACTTGCAGCTGCCGTAGGCCCTGATGGAGACTTGCCGAACGAGAAACTAGATTTGTTCGTTGAATCTCCCGTTGACGTTGGTGCGGAGAACAAGGACGCCGCTGTAGTCTTGGTAGACTTCGAGGGAACTGGGCCCCCTCGAAGGAACTTCTGCACGTCTTCATCGGTTGAGCCAGGAACGTACTTGGCGAACAAGCGTTTGAACATCTCTTCTTCTTTCCCTTGGAAGTCGGCAATCGTCTTTTCCGCTTGGCCAACTCGTGACGGGTTGTGAGCTTCGTAGAATTTGACAAGACGCTCCTTATAGTCCGTACCCGTCGACTTTGCACTCTCAGCACTTGAAAATGTCTTCGCATTGTCCGGCAAGCTGAAAGACACAGTCGGCTTTGACTTCGGAGTGCTAAACGAGGAATCACCAAAGCTGATCTTGGACACTTCAGGAACATCGAAAGAAAGCGTCTTCCGCGCTGAACCTTCACCTGATGGCTTTCTCGACTCATTAGAGAAACCCAAAGTGCGCTTTGAAGGTGGCTCGCTTGAACTTGATGCTTCCTTTTCTTGAACATTCGACCCACTGTCGCCACCAAAAGAAGGAATGCTCGGACGCTGAGGTGCGAGCGTAACCGGAGGCTTGGTCTCCTTCTTTTGAGGAGTAGCAATGAACGTCTTTGCCTCCTTAGGCGCAGCCTTATCCTCGGCAAGTGCGAACAACTTAGAGCCCGACTTCACTGGGGTATCCTTGAACGAGATGGCTGTTGACGAGGACTTGACTGTACTCACGGGCGACGCCACCGTGACTTGCGTGCGCGGCATCAGCCGACTGAAGGCCTTATCACGGGGTGATGACGGAGTAGCCGGAGGTGCCTGCTTCCTTCGTGGCGTTGAGAAAACGTCGCGAGGGGTGACCACATTGTTGCACAACGCTAAGAAGGTGCGTCGCACGTTGCGGCTTCGACTGTCGGCTTGAGTGATGATGTCAACCATGTCCTCTTTGCTTTTCGCCACTGATCGAGTTGCAGTAGCCAAACCTCGCGCGCCCTGATGCGCGCTGCGGTCGGCCATGCTCAGCACCTCTAGTTCTTGAGCGAGCTGAGAGACACGGTTGTACTGGATCTTGGAACTATCGTATGTCTGCTTCAACGCGCGGAATAGGTGTCCCGAAGACAGTGCCGCGCTGCTGGTATTGAGGCTACCCGCAAACGCGCCGGCCGATGTGTAGTTCTTTGTGGACGCAATGTGTCGATCCAAATCATCACACGCCTGCTCGACTGCGGCTAACTTGTCCTGGACGGATTTCCGCGTGTCCTCGGATCTCTGGTCGAGCGGCTGCTCCTCCAACAAGCGCTTGAGCTTCTCGTTCTTGAAACTAGCCAAAATCTCCCGACCATACTCTAACTGTTCGTGAACATCCCCATCGCTTCCAATCACGAACAGCACATCCTTCTCAACCTGGTCTCGCACGTCGTCCAGCGTGTTCACCTCGTCACACAAGCTCGAGACTTTCTTCTGCAGATCGCTCACTTGTTGGGCGAACTTCGTCTGGAACGCCTTGTCTGCTGAGCAGACATTTTGGGTCGAGTGGTTGACCCTGCGGAAAGCCCTATCGAAATCGATGATCAATTTCCAGAGCTGCGCTTCAAGCTGAGAACTCGCAGTCGCCCGAACAAGTTTATCACCACTCTGGAACGGCTTCTCGCCCGGGAGAGAGATCGAGCCTTCCGTGCCACCACGACGATCGCCCAGTTCATTCACTGCCAGATTCGGTCTCTGGGGAGCAAAGCTCGGCTTGGACGCTGTCGGGCCCGCCGGTGCAGGCTTGGCTGGGGGAGCTGAAGCGAATGTAGGGGGCTTGGATGCCACGGAGGGTACCGGCTTGGGCTGCTGAGGGACCGAGCTGAAAGAGAACGGCGTTGAAGACGTCGCAGGGGCACCAAATGCTGAGGCAGCTTTGGAGGCTTCAGGTGTACTTTTCGCAGGCGTGGCGAATGAAAAGGCGGATGAGGATGCAGTCGTCGCTGACCCAGCCGATGGAGTAGTACTCGCTGGAGCTTGCGCCCCGCCAAACGCGAAACCTGTATTCGATTTTGGCACGACACCAAAAGGCGACGGAGCAGTCTTCGAGCTCGCGTCCGGGGCACTGGTGGGGAATGAGAATACACTCGACGATTTCGGCGCATCCGAGCCCGATTCAGAGGCCTTCGTCGACCCAAACAGACTGCTGCTCATACCACCAAATGAAAAGCTGGATGCAGCTGAGGACTTCGCGGTTGAAGATGCAGGAGTTGCTAGCGCAAATGGTGGGGGCGGCGGCTTCGTCGCAGTGCTCGGTGGGTACGCACCAGGGGCCGGAGGAGGCGCAACCTTCTTCGACGTGTCCGGCGGGTAAGCACAAGGCGCCGGTGGCGGCGCCACCTTCTTCGACGTGTCCGGCGGGTACGCACCGGGTGCGGGAGGCGGTGCAACCCTCTTTGATGTGTCCGGTGGATACGCACCCGGCGCCGGTGGCGGCGCAACCTTCTTCGACGTGTCCGGCGGGTAAGCACCAGGGGCCGGAGGAGGCGCAACCTTCTTCGACGTGTCCGGCGGGTAAGCACCAGGCGCCGGTGGCGGTGCCACCTTCTTCGACGTGTCCGGCGGGTACGCACCGGGTGCGGGAGGCGGTGCAACCCTCTTTGGTGTGTCCGGTGGATACGCACCCGGCGCCGGAGGAGGCGCGACCTTCTTCGACGTGTCCGGCGGGTAAGCACCAGGTGCGGGAGGCGGTGCAACCTTCTTTGATGTGTCCGGTGGATACGCACCAGGGGCCGGAGGAGGCGCGACCTTCTTTGACGTATCCGGCGGGTACGCACCGGGCGCAGGAGGCGGCGCGACCTTCTTGGACGTGTCTGGCGGATACGCACTAGGTGCGGGAGGCAGCGGGCTCGCTTGGGAAGTTGTGACCGAGTTCTTCGTCCCAAAAGAAAAGCCGCTCCCGAACGATGGGGTTGTACTACTCGGCTGCACGCCGAACGAGAAACTCGACTTGTTTGATGTGGCGCCAAAAGCAGAGGATACGGAGGCGGCAGAGTTTGTCCCGGCAGCTGGTGTAAAACCAAAAGAGAATCCTGACGACTTGGTTTCGGACTTGTCGTCACCCGACGCCGCGACAGACGGTGTTGCACTTGTTGGCGTGAAACCAAACGTAAACTTGGAGGGTTTGTCTTCCGGCTTCACTTCGCTTGATACGCCAAACTTGAAGTTACCGGCTCCACTCGAACCAAGCGATGGGGCAAGCGTAGCAGCAGTTTTGAGCTTGGGCGCGGCAGGGTTTGGACTTTCACAAGCACTACACTTTTGAGCGTCCGCAGTTGGGTTGACGGAAAGACAAACTTCACATTTCCACGATCCTTCCTTCGGTTGGAACTTGGCAAACACGGCTGCAATCTCCTCTGCTGACTTCATCTTTTGCTGCGACTCTCCCGAATCATGATTGCCATCGTCGTCTTCGTCACTGTCTTCATCTTCGCCAAACAGCCAGTCCAAGTACCACTTGATGAAGTCGTCGACATAGATACGCCCGTTTTTATCGAGGGAGTCGCATGTCTCGGAATGTTCCTCTTCACTGTACGTCGAGCCGAGCGCCTTGAACAAAGCAGGAAATTTGTCCCGCGGGATCGACTCGTCACCGGAGGAGATCTTCGCAAACGCTTTCCGTGCACTTTCTTCTTCTTCCTTTCGCTCTTCTTCTTCGTCGCTTTCTTCACCGTCCGACTGAGCGAACTCATTTTCATCATTTTTGCCATAGCCCTGATCTTGTTTCCCGGACGAAGTAATGGTCTTCGTCTCGGTAGCATCATCGGTAAGTTTCTTCTTCTCTGGCTCAGCTGGGGTGGCAGGCTTGAACTGGAAACCTATAGGATTCGCGTTAACGCTAGATGAAGCGATGCTTGGCGTGGATGGATCGGCTGTCACACCAAACTTGAAACCTCCAGTGGACGCCATTGGAGCAGAAGTACCACTGCTCGGTGGCGTGAAACCAAATGAGAAGCCGGAGGTTGGCGCTTGCGTCACACTGCTACCTGAGCTCACGCCAAAGGAGAATGACGAGGTAGTTGTCGACGATGTCGGCTCTCCTGGTGAAATACCGAACGAGAAATTTGACTTTTGCGCGGAAGGCTGCACCCCTTGCGCGGTGGTCGTTGTACCCTTGAAATTTGGGTTTGGAGACTCGCATGAAATACACTTGGGTGCATCCGGGTCCTGATTGCGAACCATGCAGACTTCACAGCGCCACGAACCTTCAGCCGCGGCGAACTTGGCTAAAGCGTTGACCGTAGTGGAAGCTGTCGACGGCTCACCCTCCTCTTCGTCATCTTCAGCATCGTCTGAGTCTTGCTCGCCGAAAATCCAGTCTACGTACCATTTGACAAACTCCTCTTTGCCAATGACGCCAGACGAATCGGCGAGGCGTTTTGCATATTTACCATGGCTCTCTTCGCCGTAGGTCGTACCGAGCATGACAAGCAAGTCAGCGAAGCGGCTTTTATCGATGACGCCGGAAGAAGCAGCATCAATTTCATCGAACGCTTCGATAGCGTTTTGGCGCTCTTCTTCCATATCTTCTTCGAGATCACTGTCATCCGAATCCTCTGACGCAGGCACATTGTCCACATCCGAAGTCGTCACACGATAGCTGGCTTTCCTTCCTGTGATAGGAGTGGAACCAGCTTCCACGGACGGTTCCGCGGCAGCTGCATTGCCCGTGCTCTCAGACGCTCGAGTTGGGGATGACGCGAAAGGTTTCGCAGGTTGCACAAAGGGAAGCACTTCTCTGACCGTCATGTCGACGAATGAAAAGTTGATGAGAAGTCCATCAGTCGTTGCGCACGAGACGACTGCGGGCGGGGGATACTTAGCATCGTCCACGTCAATGTCCTCATGCGCGTTCAGATTCAGTGAGAGTCCAAGTGGGTACATCTCGTCGTCGTTGGAGTTCATCGGAAGGCGAGCTTGGTACTTCTCCGACGCTTTCCACACTTCCCATTCCCCTGTCTCCGGATCTGCGACGAGTAATTCAATGTCTGCACTGAGGGAGCATCCAATGAAGAACATGCGCCTACAATTCGGGAGATATGTTAGCCGCAGAAAACATACAGCTTACGACCATGGCCACCTACCAGTCAGCCAAGAAGACAGAGTAGTACTGATGCTTCCGTCCTTCAAAGTCAACAAAAGCAACCAGCTCGTCCAGTTCCACGCACTCTCCTCCTTCAAACAAGCATGCGAGCGCAGAGGTCTCCTCACGATCGGCATCGTACTGACGATATCCAACCAGGAAAACATCCTCCTCCGCCCAATTCAGGTGGTGCGCTGCACAAAGATAACAATGCATGCTGTGAGTCTGCGGTACAACCACGCACGATACTCTCGAGACCACATGGACTCACCCTCATATCCTTCACTGCAGCACTCTGGGCGATCGATCGACCTTTCCCGAGCAAGCGTCTCGACGTTGAGAATTTGGACAGAGCCATTGTCCATACCGACGGCAACGGACTCGCCCGTGGGGCTCCATGCCAAGGACACAGCGCCAGCCGTCGATACAGTCCGCTGCGAGCCGTTGGTGCTGCACGCGAGCACCGTTTTCGCATGCGTGAGCACAGCAAACTTCAATTCACCACCGTTCTCATTCGTCTCTGGCGACCAGCAGATCTCATCCACAACGACATATTGGAACGTGTGATACGGCGAAGGTGCTTCCTACGCACAGAGTCAGAAAAATGGGAACCGCTCCCGTTAGATCAATCTCATCACACCATTCTAGCCCTTCAGAACGCACCGCCTGGATGATCGTGGCGACTTCGAAGAGCGCCAGACTATCCTTGTACGCGACCGCGAGGTGCAGCTCGTCCGGCGAGAGCGACAACTGGTACGCGATCGCGGGCAGCTCGACCTCCTTCTGGATCGCGAGCGCTGGAATGTCCACGTGGGACGCGTTCTGGCCGTGGTCGATCGCCGACAGCTTGCGCGCGATGAACTCTCTGCAGCCTTCGTCGTACTGCACTTGCGTCGCCATCGCAAAACCCGTGGGCGTCGGCACGAAGGTCAACCCATACTGGTTGCCGTGCGCGAGCGCGGCAAACTTGTCGCTCGCGACCGAGGCGAAGCCGTCGGACGTCGTGAGCGGCGCGTAGGGCAGCTGGAGGCGCCCGGCGTCCATCAGGCGGACGTGGTCGGCCTCGCGCTCCATGGTCTGCGAAGAATGTCTCCCTCCCTTCGCAGGCGCGGCGAGTCGTTTCCCTTGGTCGCTTTGGTTTCCCCTCCGCCAGAGCTTCTTCTAAACCGCGGCGCCACCGATAGGGATGGTTTGGGGAACAAAATGCCCCGACCAAAGAGGGGTTGAGAGATGTGGACCACACTAAATCCGACCAACCCATGGAGGCAGGAAAAACCCAGGGTTGGTGGAGGAAAAACCCAGGTGGGTTGATCTTGTCCTGATGTTAGAGTAAGTGCACTAATCTAGGGCAACTGAATTCAGTACACAGGCTGTTCTCAAAAGTGGGTACAAGTGATAAATGAAGCCATGTCACAAATCTGATTCTGCAAATGTTGCTGTTCACCCCGACAGGTCTTGCGTCGCAGGAGTCCTGCGGCAGGACCTGGACAAAGTTCGCACGTCAGGATGCGCTGCACTTCGCAGCTCAACGGAGACGCAGATCAGGCAATATGCGCTTTAGTACGAGGGTGGGCGCGAAGGCGGAGCGATTGAAGATCGCTGCTACCGTGTCAGAGTATCGTTCGAGGAGCTCGAAACAGTCGTATATATTGGCAACTTGCCACCCAGCCGCCCTAGAATATCCTGTGTGCCTGTCACGGCCGTTTGATTCGACGGAGGGTCTGTCCTCTGCGTTTTCCGCCTCTTCGACCTAGAGCTCGTGGCTGGGCGAGCACAAGAGGTCCAAGAGGCGGAAAAGCGCCGCCAGATTCGCTCTGTGTGATTGCGAAATCTGCTTGCATGCTGCGTGACACGCCTCTCTTCCCTCCCCTTCCCGGATCCCATTCCGCCTCCGGGCACCCAACCACTTCAGCCACCACCAGCCACGGGTGAGCAGTTCGTCCATTCTTCGGTTTTTGGCTCGGTCTCACACGTTTTCTGCTTCAGACCCTAAGCCCTCGCGGGGAAGGTGATGGGAGCAATATCTACCAATGGAGACGCTCAACGCGAAGCTGTCATTCTGCGCGGTGCTGAATCAGGACGACTACGAGGTTCCATTGGTCCACGAGTAGCTCCTCTCCACCCAATGAGATCACCGCATTGCGCTACCAAGCGCTCGTCTCGGCTGCGCGGCCCAGCGAGTGGCGCGCGCCGAGTGCGTCGTAAACGGCGCGCGAAGCAGGTGGAAAAGCGGTCGGCGCGCCCGGGTTGGCACGGAGGCAAGCGGCGCAAGCGCAGCGCAGGTGCCCGACCATCTCCCTCTCCCTCCCTCCTCGCTTCACGGGAAGAACTCCTGGTGGGGAGAAGAGGAACCTAGAGGCGGACACAAGTGGAAACGTCTCCTCTCGCCCACTTCTCGCCCGATGGTCTGCAACGCCGACGTCTCCATGCCCGTCCCCACCGGAGCTGCCAGCCAACAGGGCGGCGTCCAGTACGCCGAGATCGTGCTCAGCGACAAGACCCACTCCCTTAACGGGTCGGATGACGCTGTGCGCAAGATCGAAGAAGGCCATGGCCACAGCAACAGCCACGGCCACGGCCACCAGGAGAACGGCGAGCGCCCGGCGCAGAGCGTCTGGCTGCTCGCGTACTGCTTCCTCGGCATCATGGTGTCGTTCACGCTCAACGGTGTCGTGCTCGAGAAGATGACGACCCACCGCGTGCTGGGCGAGATGTCGATGACTTTCATTTTCTGCCTCTTCTACTCGGCTGTCGCGCTGGTTCTTCGCTTCATCAACAAGGAGAAGCCGTCGACCATGCCGCAGAGCAAGCTCATGGTCGTCGGTCTGCTCGCGTTCCTGTCGACTATCTCGTCCATGGTCGCGCTCCGCTACGTGACATTCATCACGCGTATCCTCGGCAAGTCGTGCAAGTCCATCCCGGTGATGGTCATGGGCCTTTTCCTCGGCAAGAGCTACGCACTGAAGAAGTACCTGTCGGTGATTGTGCTCTCCGTCGGTGTCGCTGTCTTCCTCGTCGGCACTGCGCACGAGAAGCAGCACCGCGCCGCCCAGACCAACGAAGAGCCCCACAAGCCCCACCACGAGAGCGGCCACACACCGAACCTCTTGCTCGGCGGCTCGCTGCTCCTGGCGTCGCTGCTGTTTGATGGAGCTACGGGTGCTCTCGAGGATCGTTTCCTCGAGAAATACCACATCGGTGCTTTCGACCTCATGTACGTCGTCAACATCTGGAAGGCGATCTTCGCCGGCATCGGCATGGTGTTCATGGGCGAGCTGCCCACGTTCGTCGAAAAGGCGGTGCCTTCGCTCGGCAACCTCTTCCTGCTGAGCGCGACGGGCGCCCTTGGCCAGGCCTTCATCTTCTTCACGATCAGCAAGTTCGGCGCACTGACGACGTCCATCATCGGCACCTGTCGCAAAGTGCTGAGCATTGTGCTCTCGGTGATTTTGTTTGGTCACGTTCTCTCGCTCGAGCAGACAGTTGGTCTCGCCGTTGCCTTCCTTGGTATCGGCTTGAACTGGGTTCGTATCGAGGCTTGTGAAAAGAAGAAGCGCGCCGCCAAGGAGCCGGAGGTCAAGGACGCTGAGGCCGAAGACCTGCTCGAAGCCAGCGACGAGACCCTCGACTCGGAGGACAGTGAAGAGGACCTGTCGCCGCAGAACCAGAAGGAACTGATGGACATGCAGCCCCGTGAAGAGCTTCTCCCGTCGAAGGATGTGGAGCGCGGCCTCGAGCTCGTGAACGTCTGGCATCGTCACCATGAACACGACCAAGTGCCGGCCCCGAGCGCCCACAACACCGGAGCGCAGGCTGTTTAACCGGGAGGGCACTGTGCACCACTATTTAGACTGAACAGGATCATTTTGTGCCCACACGGGCCATCACACCCGATAGTAATTTAAATACAAACATGGGAATCAAACCATCATCTCTAGGATATCATTTTGCTTCCAGTTCCATTAGTGGGCTGCTGCAGCTGCAGCGGCGGCGGCTGCTGCGGCCTGTTTGTCTGCCAGTTTCTTTTTCTTCGTGTGTTCGGCGATGCGTTCCTTGAGCTCTTTGATCTCGATATCGGCGTGGACAAGCAGGTCCTTAGCGTCTTGGATTTCGTCCTTGACAAACTGTTGCGCCTGGGACAACGTCTTGAGGATCGCCACGTCCGAGTAGCTCGGCAAGTGTTCCTGCATGGGATGCGGCGGTGCTTCACGCTCGGGACCCGCCATGAGCTTCTTGTAGAAAAACTCGGTGGGCTCGTTGAATACGAGTTCGTCGTAAAACTCACTCACGACCGGCTTGAATCATCAACACACACATGGTCAGACAACTGAGTGCTCCTGAACGAGCACACGTAACGCTTTATCTGCGCTCACACCTTCTTCGTGCTCGCTGGCTGGTTGTTGGGCGGGTACAGCGCCAACATGTGAATGATGTCGACCGGTTTCTCGTTCGGGTCGTGGAAATGGAGCTGGATGCGCGTCTCGAACTCGCCCCATCCATACTCCGTCACTTCGTACGGCGGCTCTGTCAGCACTATAATCGCGCACACCAAACGATCCACCATCAGTGCGATGGACTTCAGATATTCCTGCCCACATACAGTCATACACAAAACGCACCGCGCACCGGGTTGGCGAAACTCGCGTGGAGCGTGATCACGACTTTACTGAGCATGTAGGAGAGGTCTTCGTTGTCGGCGCCGCGCACGTAGATGGACCAGCGGTGGGTCTTGGTCTCCTCGGACTTGCGCCCCAGGTACGCGGCGATGGAGCCGTAGATGATCGGCTTGGCGACCACGACATGCCGCTGGCGCACGTCCGACATGTTGCTTTTGTTGCTTTTGTACCGCGGCGTTTTCCAGAGAGCGAATGCTCGCCAGCAAGTCCGAATCTAGTGTGGTTGACATCATTTTCGGACCTACCCACTTTTGGAGTGACCTTGTTTTTCGCGGGTTTCCCGCTGACCCAATCGGCAAACTCACACACAGGAAAAGGTGACAATGAAGCGGAAGCACGACGAGCCGCCAAGCGCCGGCGCTGCTGCGAAGGCCTCGAAAGGGAGCGCAGCAGGTGAGATGGTGCTGAGTGCGGAGGTGGCACGTGCATGGAGCGCGCCGTCCAATGGAGATCAGCGCTTCCGTGGCCAACGCAAGACCACAGTTCAAAATTTGAATTCGGCGAGGAGGGCTGACAATGCTGTTGGCTCTGGCCTTCCTCCTGGTGCAGAAGTAGATGATACGATTGACGTGCAGGCATTTTTCGTGCGCGACTGCGATGCGGCCGCGAAGGTGGGTGCTCATGGGGTTCTATAGTTCCATGCTTGACGGATGGATTCTCAACTGCAACGTTTGGCTTGCGTGTGTAGCAACTCATTGACCACGCCAAGAGGCGCTGCGACGAGCTGAAGAAAGAGTTTGGCAAAGCCAAGAGTGCGATTCTTCAGGAAATTGTCGCCCAGAAAGAAAACCTCCCAGCCGAGGAAGAAGGTGCGTCCGTGCTCCGTCTGATGCAGCAAACTCAGTGACACTAAGTGCTGCGCCTGGGTTGGTTATCCACAGAAGACGAGGAGGAGGAAGTGCCGCTGTCATACGACATTATCGTCCAGTGCATTGCTGGGCCCTACAAGGGAAATAGCTACATTCTTCACATGGACCTGGTAAGTCGTTGGTAGTGCGTTTGCTGCAGAGGTGCGCCACTAACCGTAAATGGCGACCGCGGTAGGAAAAACATCGGACCTGCTTGATAGGACGATCAACTGGCAAAAAGTTCCGCGTACCACACGGTCTCAGTCTCCCGAAAGACTCGGAATTGTCTACGACCCACGGCCAGGTACACTTCACCACCGTATTGACTTGCAAGAGCTCGCTGTTGACGCGTGAAGCTCACAAATCAATCAATCTATTTCATCTTGTGTAGCTGCGCTTGGAAGACGACGGGGGCCTCCTGTTCACCGACCTTGATAGTACGAACGGCTCGTACCTCAACGATGCGTATCTTAATCCCCAGGAGCCGACCCCGCTGAGCTTGACGGAGCCCTTCAAACTCTACCTGGGTGGCAGCGAGCTCGTTCTGTCCATAGTCAAACGACCGAGCTAATCGATGTATAACTTTCATGGTATCCTTATCTACAAACGATGCACATAGATAGCTGCGAGTTTTCGATTATATTTCCATCATTCACACGACTCACAGCACGAGCAGCACGCATCCAGAAGGGACACTAAACGAGGAGCCGACCACTCCACGACTAAGGGTGCAACGCCCGCATCGTCGTGTAGCTCTATCTCCCTCATGAGCGATCCCCCAAATCTGCGCACACTCGTCCCATATCTTGTGCGCGTACTTGTTCACTCCGTCTACGATCGGTTGATCTTCTCCTTGATCTCCTCGACGACCTTATCGGCCTTGTCGAGCTTGGCCTGGGCGTCGCTGTCGCCCTTGAACGCCAGTTGGCAGGTCGTCCAGCTCGAGCCGGCGCCGGCGCCAGCGCCGAAGCCCGTCAGCACGCCGCGCGCGCCACCCGTGCCTGTTTTCAAAACACCCCAGGCACGTCAATCTTTCAGTCCACGCAGGCATCGACCAGCAAAACCTTCCAACAACGTACGCGCGAGCACGAGCGAGGTGAGGCCGCCGGCCACGAGACCGGCCGAGAAGTGCAGCGCGAAGTTCTCGATGCACTTGTCCCACTTCTCCGAGATGCGGTACTCCGACGGGATCTCGTTCTTGGCGTCGCTGCTGCTCATGGTCGCTGGAGGGGGTTGGTGGCGTCGATGACCTGCTCGGGTGTCGGGCTGGGGATTTTTTTCAGACGTGAGCGGCGCCGCTCGCATAGACAAGGAACTGCGGCTGTCCCTCGTCGACTGGCGGACCAGTCCCGAATTTGACGCCGTGTAATACCGGTACGAATATGGTAAATACCGGTATACTGCCCACCTGAAGCGGCCTTTTGACCACCATTTTGCACCCACCCGACCAACAAACAACATGGACGAGGAGCGAGTGGTGCTGCTAGGCGTCGTCCAGGAGAAGCACGGCGTGGACGCCGCGTCGCCCTACGTATGCAAGGCTGGCGGCCGACCGGTGCGTGCGACGCGCACTCGTTTCTCGTATTGTAGCGGCGGGGAGATGTGGCTCACGTGCAGGTCGTCACTTTACTGTAGGCGTGGTACACCAGCTCCGAGCCATCCGAAGTGCAGTCCCTTGTGTGCCCAAAGTGCCAGCATGGACTCTTCCTGGTCGCGCAGGTTTGTGGAGCGATGCTGTATAGGCAGACCGACCGGGGGTCTCACAGGTCGTTTGTGTCGTGAGCCAGGTGTACGCACCAGTCGACGAAGATCGATCGCTCTACGTGTTTGGATGCAACTCCCCAGAGTGTACCGAGACGCCGGGCAGTTGGCGGGTGCTGCGTGACCAGGTTGAGTCGACGCACGAGCCGCTGCCGGTGAAGGCAGCTGAGCCTGTGGTCACCGTCGCCGAAGCTCCGAAAGTCACTGCGCCAGTGTCCGGATGGGCCGCAACGGGAGACGACGACAGCGACTGGAGTGACGACGACGATGGGGAGAAAAACGCGGGTGCTGATACTAGCTTTGGATTTGATCTGGAGTCGCTTCTCGAGCAGCGTGACAATGCGCTGAAGGCCCCCACCAAGTCGGCCCCGGTGCCTGCGCCAGTGGCCGCTGCTGTCAAACCGATCGAGGTCAAGACAGAGGATGCGAATGGCGCGTCCGCGACTGCGAAGCTCAACGCCTTCCCAGCTCTCTCGATTGAAGTCATCAACGAGCCGTACGAGGACTACATTCGGGAAAACGACTACTCGCACGAGAACGAACTCCTACAGGCGTACATGAAGTCCGAGGAGGAGGAGAAATCGGCCGATGTGAGCGACTTGCGCCGTATCCTCTCCAGCACAAAGAAGGGCAACGGCGACGCCAGCACGTCTGCTGCTGGTGGTGGTGCGACGTCGGGCGAGTCGTACGAGCGCACGCCCGCGCAGCTGAAACACTTTCAGCGCTTCCAGAAGCGCATCAGCCGATGCCCACTGCAAGTGCTCCGATACGACTACGGCGGCGAGCCGCTGTGGCCTACACCCGTCCAGAAGAGCAAGATCAAGGTATCAAAGTGCACATGCGGCGAAGAGCGCGCGTTCGAGCTGCAGCTCACACCGACCATCAACTACTTTCTCAAGGTCGACGACTTCGCGCACAAGAAGCTCCAGGTGCCGCAGGCCGCGACCACGGGCGGCGCGGACAGCGCGTCGGCCGCCGCGGCTGTCGGCGGCGGCATGGACTGGGCCAGCGTTGTGGTCTACTCGTGCCCCAAGAGCTGCGCGCAGAGCCGCGAGGAGTTCGTCTACGTGCTGCCGGCCCAGTCTTAATGGGGGCTGATGTGTACCCATGGCCTAGAATGACATGTCACTCAATAGAGGGTATGCGCGTGCCTAGAGTGGTCCACATATCGTGCAACATTTCGGCACCGTCACCTTCCACTCGTTTCTGTGTGATGTACATCTTGCCGCCTCAATTGGACCCAGAGACGAGCGAACTTCGGCCCATGATGAGCCTGCGCGCGTGGCAGCAGTGGGGCGCGCGCGGCCAGCGGGGCGTCGCGCGCCTGTCTACGCGCAGCGTCGCCGCCGCCGCCGCCGGGCGCGTGCGCCGCTTCTCGTCGGTGTCCAACTACCCGACGAACGCCGAGTCGGCCGCGATGATGCGCGCGCGCGAGGACCTGGACGACCACGACGCGTCGCACCTCGTGTGCGGCAAGTGCAGCTCGGCGATCAGCAAGACGCAGGACCTCGTGTTCTTCAAGTGGTACGTCCAGTGGCGCTGGGTTCATCTGTGCATGTACGTCCGAGACTAACCACAGTTACCGGTCTGTGGGTAATATGCAGGCGCGGCGGCATCCACGTGTCGTGCATGACGCAGGCGCCGCTGCAGCGCATGCGCACCGAGACCCACTGGAACAACGCCGACAACGAGTGGAAGAAGCACAAGCTGCACTGCCTCACGTGCGACCACGCGGTCGGCTCGATCGTGCGCGTGTTCAACTCGGACAAGATCTTGTTCAGCGCGCGCGAAGTGGCGATCCAGATGCCCGAGCACCAGTCCCCGATGATCTCGCTGTCCGGGTACCCGTCGTCGATCCTGGGCTTCTCGATGTGGTCCGAGTTGCTGCTCATGCTCGAGTCACAGCCCAAGTTGAAGTCGCTCCTGCAGATCCGAAGAGTGCGTATATTGTTTCGGGAAAGAGCTGATGAGTTGTCTGCGACTGACTTAGAACTGTGTGATGGTTGGTAAAGGTCGACAATATTCGCGATTTTAGCGTGGAGAAGAAGGAGATCAACACGCTGCTGCTGCTCGCGAGCGACTTGAAGTCGCTGCTCGATGTCGTCGAGAAACACGTGCGTACCAACGTCGGCGAGGTCGTACTGGGGTGTGGTCGGATGTGACTGACTGAGATCTCGTGGCTATTGTAGAGCACGGTGATGAACCACGTGAACGTCATGACTGCGCTCCGTCGCGCATCGGTGCTTGTGGCGGCGAAGAAGAAGGCGACGGTGCGTTGCCACTTGCTGTGTTTGTGTCCGCGGTTGTCGCCCAGAGTGCTGATCTATCCCGGCCGTGCACACCGTAGCCTCCTGCGTCGACGCCTCGTTTCTCGGTTCGATCGGAAGCCCCAGAGGATGACCTCATGGATCTCTCTGTCCACGCTCTTGTGGACCCCAAGAAGCAGAAGGCAGCCGCCGATGAGCTCAACAAGCGGTACGTTACGACAGACAACGAAGCTCAGCTCTATCTGGTGCTAACGCGATGTCATTGTAGTCTATGGAAGCTTGTGGATTCGGTGGAGGGCTTGATGAACTTTGGCATCGGCGCGGTCCAGAACCCGCTTCAGCTCACCACGTTGGCCTCCGCGCTGTGGCGACTGAACATTGGCCGCCCGTCCATTCTGCGGTGAGTCATGCCTCGCTTTCGAATAGCTCTGCAGCAATGAGCTGAATGCCGTTTTCCACGTACCATAGACCTATGTGTCAGCAGACACTGAAGCTTATCCACGACGAGGATCCTGGCCTCAATGCCCACGAGGCCTCGCTCATTGCGTCTGCGGCCGCGCATTTGTCCAGCAAAGACATTCGCCAAGAGGTTTGGATGCGCGATGTGCTGTCGGCTGCCGCCGAGGTGGTGCTCAAGGACTCGTCCGCGTTCGAGGACAAGATCGCGCTCCACGATTTGACTTTGCCACTGGCTCGCTCATTTGCGCTCACGGGCCATTTCCACGAAGCCTTTTTTCAGCGGCTCTTCCAGGCGGTGAACAGCGGGTTGCTGGAAAGCAAGAGCGCACCGAACCAGCAGTCTCACACGCACGGTGCGATCAAGTCCTGGCAGGCGAGAATATACCAGATCCACCTGGATAACAAGATCGCGCACCGTAACGCCGACGTGATGCTAGAGGAAGGAAGCCGCTTGACTAAGTACCGCACTGCTTTCGATGGCTACGAGCGACAGCAGAAGAACGCGCTGTTCCGCACTCGTCACTTAGTGGCGTCAGCGCTTGAGTCCATGGATCTTCGGCCGTTGGCGCTCCACGCGGTCGAGGAAGATGGATACATCGTGGATATTGCGCTGCCGCACCAGAAGATCGCGATCGAGATCAATACTGAGGACGCGTATTTGGCCCGCGATCCACGTGTTGAGGAAGAACTACACCGAGGCGACTCTACGCACAGCACTTCGTTCAGCTACCATCCTCACCTGCGCACGACGCTGCCGTTCGCGGATCTCAAGGCGCGCCACCTGGAGCATCACGGGTGGATCGTTGTGCAGCTCCACGCCGACGAGTTCATGGACATCGAGGACCAGGACAAGCGCGTCGAGTACCTGAGCATGCTCATTGAGATTGCAACATACTCGCGTGCCGAGGCCGTTTCCGCAGAGCAGAGCGACGCTTCAGCAGAGAAGCGGGCGAAGCAAAAGAAGCCGACCAAGGCGACTACGCCCTAACCTGCATGCGATAAACCCATACCCCATGCAACCACGCGGTGCAGCCGATAGACAAGATGACTAGACAGCAAAGCCAAACCGACTCACAAAAAAACAAACGGGTGTACACTCTATTCCTTCTTCGACTTCTTCTTCTTGGACTTCTTCTCCTTCTTACTGGAGCTCTCCTCCTCCTGCTCCTGCTCCTCGTCACTCGCCTCCTCGCTCCGTCGCTTCTTCGACTTCTTCTGCTTCTTGTCCTTCTTGGGCTCTTCCACCACAACCTCCGCCTCTTCCTCCTCGACCTCCTCCGCTTCTTCCTCTTCTTCCTCCTGCTTGGCCTTCTTCTCCTTCTTGCTCTTCTTCTCCTTCTTGGCCTTCTTCTCCTTCTTGGCCTTCTTCTCCTTCTTGCTCTTCTTGCTCTTCTTCTTCTTCTCGCCCTCGGCGTCGCTGTCGTCGCTGTCGTCGCTGCTCTTCTTCGCGTCGTCGCCCTCGAGCTCGCCGTCTTCGTTGAAGTGCTTGTGCGTGTAGCCGCCCTCGCCCTGACGCACAAACATGGCGTAGAGCCCGTTGTCCGGCAGCCCGTCCTCGCGGACGCCGTTCTTGCGGCGGATGCCCGCGGCCGAGCCGAAGCCCAGGCCGCCGACCTTGCCGCCCGGGCGCAGCTTCGCGAGCGTGTCGTGCAGCTGGATGAGCTTGTGTTCCTCCATTCTTCCAGACAAGCGTCGGCTCTCGCGCTCTCGCTCTCGGGCGTCGAATGTCGCTTCGAGCTATGGGAGGGGCTTGTCAAGGCGCGACGAACCAAGCCAAATGATTGGCGGCCCATGACATCTGCGACGTGTGCACACTCTCTCGACAGAGTGACATGTAGTGCCCTCCAGAGTGATGATCTGATACCCTCGCACTGGCTTCGCGATCATGAAGGGACGCCCCCGGGTTATATTTTATCTCGTTCTCGCCGACAAGCGCTCAGCTTGCTCACGCGCGCGTGTGTGGTTGGCACGCCACTGGCGCCGTCGTCAGCAGCCTGGTGCTCAGCCTCGACCTATTTTGCCACTCTGCTGGCACCGCAAGGAAGTCCATTCCGTCCGTTTCGGCCTCCCCATCCTCGTTTTCATTCAGCCATGTTCCGCGGCGCGCTCTCGCCGCACCGGCAGCCGCTGCTGGACGACGCGCAGGCGCCCACGCCGCTAAAGAAGCCCGCGGCTTCGAGCCTGCGCCACCTGTTCTTTGGCAAGGACGAAGCGCAGCCGCACAACGACACCAGTGACGAGCCGCACGCGCAGCGGAATGTAGGTAGCACGCGCGCGCGCACACCGTCGCAGGCCTCGAATAAGATCGCGCCCGACGCGGCCATGGCCATGGTGGGAGTGACGTCACCATCACCCAAGCGCAACAACCCTCGGGACACGTTCCAGCGCACCAAGTCGCAACCGATCCGACTCGACGCGTCGGCGGCACTGTCGGCCTCGAGGGCGTTCGACCCGTCAATGAGCCGCGCGGCGGCGCTGGACCCGGGCAGCTTCCAGTCGCAGTCGCAGCGCTCGCCCGGTCCGCCTCAGCGCGCAAGCCCGACAACGCCACAGACACCGCGGGCATTCGAACCGCCGAGTCTGCGTAGCACGGTCTACGGCTCATGCTCGCACGTGCTGTCGACGGTCATGAATGTGTTGGTGCAGACGATCAAGACGCACCGTGAGTACATGGACGCGACGCTAGTCGCCCAGGCCCAGGCCAGCCCGGATGGCCCCATGGCGCCACCAGACAACAACACCGTGCGCAAGGCCAAGTTGTTGTACATTGCGCTACTCGAAAAGGCCCAAAAAGAGCGAGGCGAGTGGCAAGGATTCGGTACCTCCGAAGCTAACGGCAAAAAAGAGCGCGCATCTAGCAACAACTATGAAGAAGAGGGAGAACGCCACAGCGAAGACAACGAGAGTGAGGAAAGTGACACTCGCGCGCCTGCCGAGTCGGCGAAAGGTCTCCTCATGACCAGTTTACGGGACTGTACCAAGGAAGAGAGCTTCGCAGTGCTCAACGAGCTGCTTGAGCTCAGCTTCCGCAACCTGCGCGTGGCGTTGGTATCCCCAGCCGCATATAGCAAGCACCGCCATGCGCTTGAGACACAGTCGCTCAGCTGCCCAGCGTCGCTTGAGACGCTACTCCGCATCGGAGCGTTCGTGAGCGACCTGAGTCGGGACGAGAAGCGCTGTTTGTTGCACTTGCTAAGCTTCTGGTCCGCACTGTGCGTCGTGGACCCGACCCAACAAGAGCTCAAGCGGATCGTCGAGGAGAAGCACGCGCTCGTGCTTAGCGAGAGCTCCGAGATGGAGTTTATGGTACCATTTGCTTAGCGCTGTGGCGAGTTCTACTCCTGTCATGGGTGACTGACTTGTGGTGATTGTTTTTGCCTCTGCCGGTAGCAACACGCCGTGCGCAAGTCGGCTTGGGCCGACCTTGTCGCAATCGACGCGTTGATCATCATGGCGCAGTATCGAGAGATGATTTTCAGTGACTTGGAGGTGCGTTTGAGCCTCCTCCCCTTCCTTCCAAACTTGAAGCTGGACAGGCTTACCAACTGCAAATTCGCTTCAGTTCTACACAATCCGCCAGGAGATGCAGATCACGCCGCTAGACCCTGAACCGGAGGTGATGACCTCTCAGGCTCCATCGGAGACAGACTCCGCCCCGCTGGAGATTGACGAGACCGAGAATCCAGAAGAGGATGCCCAAGACGACTCGCCGCCGTCGCCTCAGGAATCGTTCGAAGGAGAAGCCATTGTGAAGGGGGTACCCGACGAAGAACCATCGGTACCCGAAGGCAACAGCGATGACGTGGAAACTCGTCCAGCGTCACCCAGGGTGGACGAAGACGACGCTGTGGCTGACGTCACTCCATCGCCCACGCCATCGCCTAAAAAAACTTTGTCTCCGCAAGATCATGACCGTCGTGCGCCACTCGACCTTACTCAAGACACCTCAACGCCTCAAAGCCCACTTAAACAAGAATCCGCAACCCCCACGTCGACGGCTCCGCACGCAGCGACCACAAGCCCCGCGTCAAGCCCAGCATCGAACAGAATCAAGTCGCCTCGCGTGAAGGGCCCAAAGCCCAGGCAGTACGCCGCAACCATGGTCTCACCTCGGTTCAAGCGGTCCCGACTCGTGTATCCGAGCATCCACTCGGCGGCGGCAGCAGTGACCCCGAGGCAACGCCGCGCGGGCGGCGTAGGCGCCATGTCCGTGGACGAGGTGCTCCCGTACGTTGCCGTGGCGCTCGCAGCCGCATCGATGGGCGTGCTGGCCACGGTTGCGTTCTTCGCCGTGCGGAAGCCAACTCTTTGATGAGAGGTCGTCGAACTGTGCCAATGCGAGGACGGCGACACAGGAGAGTGAAAAGACGAAACTAGCTACTAACATAATGAATCCACATCATCAATGACAGCCTCCACACATGACCCACGCGCCGTCGAACGAGTGCGCCATGTCGATTGGATGCCCCTGGGGGCAGGGGGAGGAGAGTTGGCTCCTGATCACGCCTTCGGCTACACGGTGTAGCCGTGATCTGATTACAGGATCTCCCGCAAAAGCGCCGCGCTCACGCATTGAATCAGATGGCTGCACTTTCGTAAATGATGCTGGCGGTCCAGGATCACCGGCGTGGGCTGATGCGATCGGTATGTCGGTGCACGACTGTCAGTGTCTGTGAGGTGCTGTGGAACTTCTGACTCAGAAGCAGAGGGATGGTCAACGTACGCTTCTACCGCACTACGTACTACACTGGCCTCACGGGGTTACCGTCTCGACCACATCGTTTGTATGGGTGGCCCCGGGAGGAGATTGCATGGCCCACATTGGCAGCCGCGGTGGGGCAGCCCATGGTAAATGCCGCGATGTTCCATGTGCGGTTTCAATGAACCTCGCCGTCGCGAACCCATCGGCGTGTGACTCTGGGAACATGGAGGCAACGCCGCCGAGAACTTCAACGAGACCACCGCCGCCGATCCACGTTTGTCTCACCACCACCACCACGTGCACTCAAAGCAACCGTTGGAAGAAGTTCGACCTCTCCAAGCCCAAGCAACATAAGTTCAGCGCCGTGGGCGGAGGCGCACCCAACGGAGGGCAGTCCATGGCAGGAGCCCAGATTGCACCCATGTACTGTACTGTGCTGTGGACGACAAACCCCGCACGGAGCCATGAACTCATGGGCGATCACCACAAACGGAGCCTGTCGGTGGGCGGCTGGAAAAAGGTCTGCGTTTCGAGTCGGACATGGCTGCCGAAGAAGCCATTATCCGATGGGTACACAGCTGGGATTGTTTTCTCTGAATATGAGCATCGTATTTCTAAATATTGAGAATAGGTGTCCTCATTAGGCAATCCTTAGGTTAGATATTGCTAGAAAAGGGGGTTGTGGGTGCTGCTGAGGCTTTCGCCGCTTTGCGACTTTACCACAGGGCGAGACAAACGCCATCGCCAGTCCACTCGCGGCCATCCCATGAGTCTGTGGCGCCCACCGCCGACGAATCCGGGGCGATTACATTAGTGGATGCCAAGCAGCAGTACCGTCATGACCGACGTACACACACACACACACTTCATTCGTGACCGCAGCTAGATTAACCACGAAAGAGGAAAGGAACGACCGCCAGGAAAAATTTGTGTGGTTTTTCTCGTAATCTGGTGTCGTCAAAAACCACTCTTGTGCAAACCGCCATGATTAGCCTCTCGGCGTGGACCTGCCCATCAACGAAACAAACACGCCGTGGCCCATGTTCCCATGCTGTGCACGCCAGAAGCGAAGAAGCAAGTGGTCGGTCCGACGATCCGCAACTTTCCAAAACCCACGGATTTATTAGCCAATCCCGCGTCGCGTGAATCCCACGCTGTCAACAATCACCAACATTCTGTATCAACGCATCTTCACCATGTTATGCATAGTATAGAATTATAGAGTATACAAGAGAGTTTTTTTACCTCATTCAGCAGGGTGATGCGGTGATGGATGATGAAGTATGGGAGGCACCGTTGGACTGTTGGACAGTCCCTCGTCCGCGACAAGTCTTCGCGACAGAGAGCGCGCATCTCCCCAACAAAACAGCGTCAGGAAGCCGCGATGGATGGAAGCTTTGCGATCGCTTTCGCCTCAGTTCAACGAACCCGAGCGGAGGCAGCCACTCGGCGCCCGACCTTCGCACGGGGCCGTTCGTACAGTACTCACCCCATCGCGCCCGCTCCTCTTGGCATCGCCATTCGCCTCACATCCCAACTTTCCCCGGCGCGCGCACATCCGCCCCCCAACGCCCCCTCTTCCTTCCTCCGTCCGCCATGGTGCTTCGCTCGCTCGTGGCGCTGGCGGCCGTGGCGCTGGCGCTGCCGCATGCGGACGCGGCCGCGTCGTCCAAGGCCATCTGCGAGAGCGCGGCGTTCCAGGCGCTCGCGCCGACGCAGCTCGGCTCGAGCCCGCTGCTCGTGCGCTCCCTCGTGGTGGGTACCGAAGCGTGCCTCGAGTTCCAGCTCTCGTCCTCGGTCTCCGGCGCGTGGTTCGCCGTCGGCGCCGCCGCGAGCTCGGCCATGGTCAACTCGCCCGAGAGCAACGTCATGCTCTTCCAGGCGGCCGTGGGCCAGCCCGAGTCGTACGTGCTCGGCGGCTACTCGAGCAGCCAGGTCACCAAGGAGAGCGACCAGTCGTTCTTCCTCATCCACGAGGCCTCGACCGCGCCGCTCAAGTTCAGCTACCAGCGCACGCTCGCAGCGTCGTCGCCCAATGACGTCGCGCTCGACGCCGCGCAGGCGAACGAGTTCATCTGGGCGTACGGCGCGTCGTGGCCCATCTCGGGCCACAGGAGCGGCACCAAGGGCTCGGCCAAGTACACGCTCACGACCTCGGCGAGCGCCGGCAACAGCTCGGCCGCGGGCGGCACGACCCCCACTGTAGTCGCGATCGCGACGCCGTCGACGCCCTTTTGCGACGGCAAGAACTGCGCCGCGATCGTCGGCGGCGCGGCGTTCGTGGTGATGCTGGTTGGCGGCTTTGTGCTCACGGCGCTGCTGCCGCACACGCCGCTGGGCCGCGCGCTGCTGCAGCGCACGCTCGCGAGCCCGCCGGTGAAGCGCACGACGAACGCCGCTGTGGCCTCGCCCGTGGTCATGTTCCTCCAGAGCCTCGCGGACCTCAAGCTCGGCGAGGCGCTGGTCGTGCTCGTGTTTGCGGCCGCCATGGCCGTGCTGGTCGTGCTCAACAACAAGTCGAACGCGCAGAAGACGTCGGGCCAGGCCGCGCTGCTCATCCTTATGTTCATGATCCTGCCCGTGACGCGCATCCCGCTCTGGAAGCTCTCGTTCGGCAGCTCGTTCGAGCGCATCGTCAAGTTCCACCGCTGGCTCGGCATGGCACTCTCAATCGCGACGTTCATCCACCTGCTCGAGGCCACCGAAGTGACCAACCTCGTGCGCACGGAGAAGTACGGCGAGGTGTACCCGCTCTACGGCACGGTCGCGTTCGTCTGCTTCATCCTCATCGCGCTCACGGCAAACGAGTACATGCGTCGCATGTTCTTTGAGGTGTTTTACGTCTCGCATCGCGTTCTCTCGATCGTGGGCTTTGTGTTCACGATCCTCCATAACGCCAAGACCATCGGCGTTGCGCTGGTCGTGCCGCTCGTGTGTTACGCCGTCGGCGTCGTGTACTCGTGGGCCACCTCGTACACGGCCTCGTACCAGGCCACGGTCTCAGTCCACGAGGAGACGGGCGTGACTACGCTGGTGCTCAACTCAAGCGAGAAGACCAAGCACTATGCGCAGCACATGGGGCTCTGCTCGTACTTTTACGTGCGCATCCCTTCGGTGTCGGGCGTGCAGTGGCACCCGTTCTCGGCAATCGTCACGCCCAACGGCGACTCGATCGGCTTTGCCATCCGCGGCATGGGCCCGCCGGGTAAGAAGACGTTCACGCGCGCGCTGCTGGAGCAGGCGCGCACAAGCCACTCGCTAGCCGTGAACCTCTGCGGCCCGCTCGGCAAGCTCTCGGTAGACGTTGAGAAGTACGACGTGATCGTTCTCATCGGCGGCGGCATCGGCGTGACGCCGCTGCTCAGCGCGCTCAACCAGCACCGCCTCTTCGCGAAGAAGTCGACCAAGGCGGCTGACTGGAACATCCTGTGGTCGGTGCGCTACCCGCAAGACCTGCTCATGGTCGACGAGCTCATGCCGTCGCAGGCGCAGCTCCAGTACGCGGGCTCGAGCGTGCAGGAGCCGTACCAGATTGGCGGCGGCGCGCCCCCGCTCAACGCCACCTGGAACACGCACTGCTCCGAGGAGAAGGACGACGGCGTCGTGACGCGCCCGAACGGCGACCAGATCGCCTACCGCGCGGGCATCCCGGTGCTCGATGAGTACATCAACACGGGTCGATACATGGGCCGCAAGGTCGCGGTGCTGGCGTGCGGACCGCCGACGATGGTCGTCGAGGCGCAGGCGCTCGCGCGCAGCTGCGGCTTTGACTTCCACAAGGAGGTGTTCCACTGGTAAGTTATAGCGGCGTCGCTGCGCACGAACCGCATTCGTAGACTACAGCGGAGATCGCGATCCGCCGGAAAGTAATGCACACCACAAACGAAAGAAGAAGAAAAAATAATTTTCATCTCACGTGTGTCCGTGCACTCACTCGACATAGTCGAAGTCGTCCTTGATGCCGAGCCACTTGTCGGCCTCGCTGTTGGCGCAGCCGCGTTTCTGAATCACCCACGAGCGCAGCGTGTACACGTTGTCGGTCCACCGGTCGGACCCAAGCTTGGCGATTTTCACCTTGCGCTCTACATGTCGACAACACACACACACACAGGCAGATACAGGTCAGCTAAACACGGACGGAGCCATTCCTCTGCCACGCGCGAACGCACCCATTTCGTCGAGGATGTCGGGGTCGTTGTCCGCCAGGTGCTGGATCTTGGTGCGCATATCCTTGACTTTGGCCTGCAGCTCGCCGAGCCGCTGCAGCTTGGCCACGCGGTCGTCCTGGTGAACGCACACAGCAAACCCAAGCTTATCAGTTCTACTGCGTGGGCCCCACAGCCAGCGACCACACCTACCGATTCCGTGCGCATCGACTTCTGGGTCTCGACGTCCTGCTTGACCTTGGCGAGCCGCTCCTCTAGCCCTGCCTTGCGCTGCTGGAGCTCGCCTAACTTGCGCTTGCGCTGCTGCGACACCTTGCTCGGGAATGACCAAAAGTAGTTGCCCGAGCCGATCTTGTCAAAGTCCACGAGCGCATCGTCCACCAGCGCCTGGTTCACGTCCTTGATCGTCTGCAGCACTGCGCAAGAGGAGGAAGCAGTTAGTAGAGCGTGGTTCCTCGCTCAAACGTCCACCGACGGACACAAAAAAGAACGCACCGACGCCGGCCTTGGCGCCCAGCTTCTCGATCTCCTTGATGTTGTACACCTCCTTGCTCTCGTGGTAGATCTTGAGGATGCGCTCGCGCTTCTCCTCGAGCGACACGCCCTTCTTGCGCTTCGACATGCTTCGGCCTGTTGTTGAGTTGGCTGACTACAACTTTATGCGCGCCAAATTTTGGCGAATCGGGGTTCTTATCATTCGTTATGAACGTAAAAACTTATATCAGTTGATAAGTGCCGTGTACAACGGCCACTACAGTACGTGCTCTACGACGACGCCTTGAGCTCGCGCGTGGCGCCGAGCATCTCGGCCGTGCGCTGCAGCGTCGCGCGGGCGTTGCGCAGCAGATCGTCGAGCGAGCCGTCGTTCTGGACGACCAGGTGGGCCTTCTTCACTTTTTCCTGTCGGTGGTGAGACAAGAGAAGCGATATTAGCAGATCGAACGCGAGACCGCAGCGATGGGAACCGGCAACTGTACATGGAGCGGCATCTGCGACTGGATGCGCTTCTTGGCGTCCTCCTCGCTCAGGTTGTCGCGCTTTGTGAGTCGCTGAAGTTCGCTCTCCTCGGAGCACACGACGACGATCGTCGGGTAGCAAAAGCGCTCGAGCACGTTGGTCTCGAAGAGCAGCGGCGCGTCGAACACGACGAGCCGCTTGCGCGCCACGAGCCGCTGGTACGCGAGCTGCTTGAACATCTCCCACATGATGAAAGTCTAACAAGGAAAACATGGTCACGGTGTGCTGTGAGACCAGACCATAGGTAGCGAGCTCGTCAACCGGCAGGTTCGCACGTGGGTGCACGCGTTGAGCGTCTTGCGCTTGCTCGGGTCGCTGAAGATGATCGAGCCGAGCTTGGCGCGGTTGATGGTCTTGTCGTCCGGGTTGAGCACCTCTTCGCCAAAGCGCTTGACGATCTCGTTGTAGGCGCCGCGGCCGGGCATCACCACCTCGCGCGCGATGACGTCGGCGTCGATGATGACCGCGCCGTTCTGCTTGAAGACCGTCGAGACGGAGCTCTTTCCCGTCGCGATGCCGCCCGTGAGCCCGACGGCGACCAGCGACGCGCCGAACTGTTGACCCGCAAAAGTCGTTGCGATGGCGGCGATCAGCGCCGGCACGGGGAACTAGCATCGTCATAGAACAGCACAGTCATTAAGCGGTTCACGTGGAGGAGATGAGGTCGCGAATAAACGTACGAGCAGCGCGACGCCGTAGGGCGCGAGCAGCAGCAGCCAGCGCTTCCACGACTGCACGGGCATCATCTCCTTAAGAAAGCCTGTGGGCAGGCCCATCGCGAGCCCCGCGACGCCCGCGAGCAGCGGCAGCAGCACGACCAGCATCGTTCTCTCGGGTCCGGTGATGCGTGATGGAAGATGGAGCGTGAGGTGCTTGGCTTGCTTGTCACGTCAAAGGCGACCCACATTTTAACCAACCAAATGCGTATAAGCGCATTTCCAACCAATCCGGAGGCTTTCAATGTTGGCCTGGATCGGTTGTTGGGCTCCTCTTCCACGCTGGCATTTTCCACGGGACGCGAAGTGCGCGAAGCACCCACTCGCATCTCGACGACGGCCGCGCGACGGGGAGCCATGGCGTCCGCACCCGGCAACGCACGTATCTTCTGGGTGCTCATGGACAGCACGCACCTGCTGGACTACCTGGAGGCGCGCGACCTCATCCAGGCGTTCCACGCGTGCCACGAGAAGCTCATGGACCAGCCGCTCATGATCTACCGCTGGATCTACGAGCGGCTCCACGCGGCCTGGCCGGCGCTGCCAGCGACGCCGCCGCCCGAGTTCCTCCATGCGCGTGTGTTGCTGCGCCTGCTCGAGCAGGTCCACGTCATCTCGACCTGTACGTTTCCCCACACGATCCATACCTGTCCGCTGGAGAGTGGGAGAGGAAACTGACCTTTCATGATCCACCCACTTTCCCGTGCAGATGCGTTCCCGCTCCGATTGGACCCGTCGCGGTGCGGCGCCAAGGTGCGCCTGTACGAGTACGAGCACGGCATCCGGTGCCGCACGGCCATGCACGGCTCGGCCTACGGCGACCGCGCGTGCTTGCCCGACGCCGTGAGCTACTGGGAGTGCCAGGGCGTGACCATGGGCTGCTACGTGGGCGTCGCGCAGGAGCTCGACGCCGAGTTCGTGCAGCGCTACGGCTTCCACTTTGGGCGAAACTTTGACTCTCGGCCGGAGGTGCTGCTGAGCAAGAAGATGCGAGTGTGCGACCTACTACCGGCGATCATGTATGGCCAGACGGGCGAGATCACGACGGGCGAGTTCCGTGGCCCGCGGCTGGCGCTGCCCGGTGGCCTGCGGTCCATGCAGGCTACGCCCATCGCGCCGGACGACGTCGTGGGGATCTGCGTGGACCTGTGGCAGGGCCAGTTGCTGTTCTTCCACAACGGCGTGCTGCAAACAAGGATCGCGCTGGACAAAGGACGACGATACACACCCGTGCTCAGCTGCCAAACGTCGGCGTCCAGTCTGTTTGTGCGCAAGACCGCGTCTCCACCCTGGCACTTGATCTACGACTACCATTCGTTCCGGGACGAGGCGCAGTTCTTGGCCATGCAGCTCCATCGAGCCACGTCCAAACAGGGCCTGACGCAACAAGAGCCGCATTATTTTGCGCGCGCGGGCTAGGCCGTCGCGCCCTGCAGCGTGATCACGATCTTGCGCTCGTGGCCGCCGCCCCAGCCGCCAGAGTTGCGGTGCTCGCATAGGTAGATTCCTATTGTTGTACTGTAGTACTGTATAGTAGCTATGTCGTGAACACGCTTGTTCATGTTGGTGATCCTCAAGGACGTTGGTTTGGCCGTTTTGGATGCATTTTGCTTCATTGTATGGTGTTTTGGTAGTTTGGAGCAGTCGGCAACTTCGAAAGGTTAACCGAAAGTGAAACCTTGTCTCTTGGAGCTATCGGAGTGACGCCTGACCGAGAAGGTGATGACGGGGGCCGCAGCGGCCCGGCCGCTCCCTCTCCAGTTTTTGTCTCCGTCCCCATTTCTCCGGAGAAACAAGTACGCGGACTGGCACGCTTATAAAGGTGGTGCGGAGCTACGCGCGCCGCATCGAGCGGACCAAGTGCGGAACGGCTTGCTTGCCCATGGGAGATTTGACACTCAAATGCGCTGTGTTCGGTGAAGAAGACGTGTTCAATGTGGTGATCGCTCCTGATGCCAAAGTTCATGCTTTGAAGACTGCGATATTCGACAGAGGTCGATACGGGCGCAAGATTACGGCCGGCGCGAGCAAGCTCAGGCTCTACGTGGCGAAGAACCCCCGAGCGCCAGGCATGTGGCTCCAGCACAATGACGACCTCCTTCGTCTGCTCCAGACGCCTGCCGAGAGCGATCAGTTCACAAAAATTCGGTCGACATGGCATCTACAGCAGTGTGGGTTTGATATGGCGTTCAGGTTTGATCCGCGGGACGTTCACGTGCTCGTCGAACTTCCAACAAACTGCGAGAAGCGACTTCTTGGGATGAGTCAGAAGCTTCAAGCGAAGGTTTGGAAATCCGTCGTGCAGGTTGTCTCCGATAGTTGCGTCGGGACGGGCATCGTGTACAAGCTTACGTCGAACTACCTGTACTTGATGACAAGTCTCCACATCTGGGAAGATGAAGTTTTTCTCCCCCACTTAAGCAAAGCGTTCGCGACCCAGTTGGCTCTCAAGAAGGGTAAATCCCGGAAGCGAAAACCCACTGAAGTGGATCCGATGGAGGTGCAACTTCGTATGCGCGGACAAACCGACAACGTGGGGTGGGTTAAAACCGTCTTCTCCTTCTATCTCAGCAGTGACATCTGCTGGCGTGCCTCGAAACGGCAAGACTACATGATTTTCAAGGTCCGGATCGAAGAAGACACCGAGCTCGCCGAATGCTCCCTCGTGAGCGATCCAGGGGTTGAAGCAATGCACGTGCATGTGTATGGGTTTCCAGCCACTCTTCATGGTGCACAGTTTTTGCACTCGTGGACTGTCATTCCAGCACAAATCACCGGCATTGGCGGTGACTTAATGACGCTCTCGTTCTTATCTAACCCTGGGCTTTCCGGGAGTGCAATTGTTTGCTCGAAGAGTGGGCTGCTCGTGGGATATGTCGGTGGTGCTGTATCCGACGATGACGAGCACTTTCAAGCATACGACTTCGATTCAACGATACTTCCCCCAACCGGTGAGTGAGTGTACGTTGGATCATCGATCAACACTATGGTTTAAGCAAGGTCGGACCCAAGCATTAATCTGTCCACTTGTCGCCTGAGAGCGCATCTCCACGTATACATGTCGGCGAAGAATCAAGATCAATTTTTTCCGTGATTTGACAGCTTACGGTCTTGCTAATGGATCACCCGACTTTAAATCAAGCTAGAAAGTTCTTTGTCATGAACATGGCTATCGTCTTTTTGATCAGCACACTTTCTTATGTGACCCCATCATCCTGGAAGGTGATCGCACACATAACACCCGTCATGCGTTCGGTCTTTGAATCTTCAGCAAGAGCTTTGGCCTTCTAGCGACTGGTAATACCATACGCGATCGATGCATTTCTCCGAGTCCACGTCCATGAAACAGTGCAATGGGTCGCTAAGAGAAGGATCCTACCCCAGGATATCCTTCGTTATCTTGCCTCCCGCTTTGGTGCACGAAAATCTGTTGCATCGTGCAGTCATGAGTTGACATTGAGGGTTGCAGAAGAGAATATAAAAATTGGGTGTGCGATGGCAAGAAAGGTGTGCGCCAGTATGGAGCGTGCGCGTACCGTATGAACATCCTACTCAGCTATATTCGAAATGAGGCTAAACTCGAGAAAATGCAAACAGCATGAATCACCCACTTGTGGTGACACAATGGTCTCTTCGCTCATTCATACACGACATTCGGAGTGTTGACACGCGACGCCGTGGCCTTCAGCTTCCGATCTTCATCTGCTACACCGTTGAGCCCTTCAACCACCAGTGCCAAGAGGTAGCCGTTGGTGCAGCACACGATCGCATTCCCTACCAGATCCGGTGTCGACGAAAGCGAAAGCATCACCTGTGTATCGCCGCAGTTTCTCGCCTGGGCCGGTATGGTCGTCCAACGTGGTGTAGCCGGGGTATTCTCGTCGCGTTTTGATTCGAATCCACACACAAACACCGTCATCCCATTCGAAAAACCAGCAAACGGAGGGCACGGCCGAGCGTCTCCTTTCACAGGGATCTTGAGAACGGCATAGTCGTGCCACTCATTGGCGTCATGGCAAATATCACTGCGGAGATCAAACGCCGCTACTTCGTGCAGACTTGCGTCATCCTGGACCTGCTCGATCTTGATCACAGGGGACTTTAATCCGCCAGCTCGGTACATTTTCCTCCAAGCTACCTTTTCTGAGACATCAGTGGCTACATCAGCACTAAAAGAGCTGG
Organism: Pythium rhizo-oryzae; assembly: GCA_027475725.1. Taxonomy (NCBI): domain Eukaryota; phylum Oomycota; class Peronosporomycetes; order Pythiales; family Pythiaceae; genus Pythium; species Pythium rhizo-oryzae. The sequence continues at coordinate 21,877 of JAMFLL010000187.1, read as the reverse complement.
CGCGTTTCTTAGCTCGAAGATCTCGCAACGCATTGATCGTGGCACGGAACTTGTTGCTGACGTGGGCGAGAAACGCGTTCTGGTCCCACATGTGGAGACTTGTCAACAAGTACAAGTGCGTCGCTGTGCGCTTCCAAAGGATCGCAGCGCCGAGACAGCCGTTGATAGACGAAAGTCGGACCACGAAGTTTTGGGCGCTCGCTTGCGCCTCGCTGTCCATCGACTTCGCGATCAGCGCAGTCGTCATCGGTTTCGCCCAGCCCCACCCGTTGACTGCAGCTTCTTCAGGCAACTTTACGAGGACATGGACGTCGTATTGCCCGGGCTGGAACCTCTCGTCAAAGCCGTAGCCGCGGAATGTACAGGTCGGCTCCATGCGCTTGAACTTTGCACTCTCCGTTGGATTTTGGAGCAATCGGTCGAGATCATCGACGTCTTGAAGCCATTGATCCGGATGCTGCGGGTCTCTGGCGACATAGAGTTCGAGCTCGTCCGATGTGAAGTCGTATTGCTCAGCGTGTCGCTCGCTAACGAAGATCTTCTGCTTCAACTTGGAAATGGCAGCGTCGCAAGGGATTTGGACATGAAACACGCTTTCTTCCCCAAATATAGCGCACACGAGTTCCACTTCAACCATTGTGCTCTCGAGCGCGCCGAAGTTAAAATGCCGAGTCTTTCTGCGTGTTCTCAAACTTCAATTCAAAATCGAATTGAGGGCAAGCCTGGTGAATTGCACTGCAAATCATCTAGAACCTCATCGGCCACGGAAAGCCATGCACGAACTTGCCGAACGCCATGAGCTGGGGAGTGAGCCGCGGCGCCACGGTCAAGGACATCGTGACGACGTTCGCGATCTCCGCCATCCAGGCCGAGCAGATGATCACCACGCGAGAGTGACCATGGGCTGCTACGTGGGCGTCGCGCAAGAGCTCGACGCCGAGTTCGTGCAGCGCTACGGCTTCCGCTTTGGGCGCAACTTTGACTCTCGGCCGGAGGTGCTGCTGAGCAAGAAGATGCGAGTGTGCGACCTACTACCGGCGATCATGTATGGCCAGACGGGCGAGATCACGACGGGCGAGTTCCGTGGCCCGCGGCTGGCGCTGCCCGGTGGCCTGCGGTCCATGCAGGCTACGCCCATCGCGCCGGACGACGTCGTGGGGATCTGCGTGGACCTGTGGCAGGGCCAGTTGCTGTTCTTCCACAACGGCGTGCTGCAAACAAGGATCGCGCTGGACAAAGGACGACGATACACACCCGTGCTCAGCTGCCAAACGTCGGCGTCCAGTCTGTTTGTGCGCAAGACCGCGTCTCCACCCTGGCACTTGATCTACGACTACCATTCGTTCCGGGACGAGGCGCAGTTCTTGGCCATGCAGCTCCATCGAGCCACGTCCAAACAGGGCCTGACGCAACAAGAGCCGCATTATTTTGCGCGCGCGGGCTAGGCCGTCGCGCCCTGCAGCGTGATCACGATCTTGCGCTCGTGGCCGCCGCCCCAGCCGCCAGAGTTGCGGTGCTCGCATAGGTAGATTCCTATAGTTGTAATATAGTAGCTTGTGGTCAATACGCGTTGAGGATCTATTGGGAGGACAAGAAGAAGGCAGACGCACCTTGCCACGTGCCGAGGTTGAACTTGCCGTTGGTGATTGGCACGTTGATCGACGCGCCGATCAGCGTGGACTTGATGTGGCCCGGCATGTCATCTACATCGGAATCGCGCACATAATTGGTGAGCAAACTGAGATAGTACCGCACAGCCTTTCACGGAGTGGGAGTTCTCTCTCACCATCGCCTTCGTCCGTGTGCTTGAAGAACTCGCTGTGGTGGCCGCAGTGATGAGAGTCAGTCAGAGCAACGGGGAAGGAGTATACTAAATCCAATACCGTACCGGTTCCACGACTCGGGCACGATCCGGTTAAACGCCGCTTCCATGTCCGTCCTGTGAAGCCGAAACCCAATGAGCGCAACCACTCGACTGCCCTGTTGTCCCTTCATCCACAAGCGTACCGGACATCCGGGTCGCAGTTCTCGTTGATCGACAATGACGCCGACGTGTGCTTGATGAAGAGGTTGGCCATGCCCACCTTGATCTGCTTCATCTCCGGAAGCTAGTCGCATACCACGAAACGCGTGAGCCAACGCTCACTGCTAGACTCTAACGACCGAGCGCTCATCGTCCATTCGTCGTACGTACCTGCTTCTCGATCTCGCGCGTCACCACTGCGAAGCACACAATCGCGCAAGTCAACACATGAACCTGAGGTGCACTCTACGCCATCGCGCACGTGGATCCAGCACACGCACAGTGGAAGCCGCGGCTCGGCGCCGTCAGCCGGATCTCCTTCTGGAACCACGTGGTCATCCTGTGTTGCTGCTGTCGTTCTGTTTCGCAAGTGAAGGAATGAGCTCATGACCCGCTCAAAATCCACCAAGCAGCTCACGAAACCATCATTCTTTACCGACTGTGATTGGTCAAAATCCATTTCAAAAGCTTCTATTGGTTTAAAAACAGGATGTGCGACGTGTGACACTAGAAGCTCGCGTTATGTGAGCACGCGCGGCGGCGCGTCGGGCCCGCGCTGGAAGTGCTGCTCGTAGTACCGGTCCATGAGCAGCGCCTGGAGCTTCTGGTCGCGGCGGCGCTCGGCAAAGTGGAGCGAGAGCCCACCGACGCGCGCGCCGAACTGGAGCAGCAGCTTGGTGACCTCGTAGTTGCCGAGCAGTGAGGCCGCGTCCATCGGGTAGGTGCCGTTGTTCTTGGGCAGGTGCGCGTTCGCCCCGCCCATGAGCAGCGCCCGCACGACCTGCGCGTGACCTTTCTGGCTCGCGACAAAAAGCGGACTTGTGCCGTTCTTGGTCTGCTGGTTGATGTCGGCGCCGTGCTGCAGGAAGAACTGCACCATCGCGAGATGGCCCTCTTCGCTGGCAATGTACAGCGGCGTGAGCCCCGAGCGTGTCTGGTCGTTCAAGCCAGCGCCCTCATGGAGCAGCACCTGCGCGACGCACGTATGGCCCATGCGCGCGGCGATGTGGAGCGCGGTCGAAAGGTCGTCCATGCGTGCATGGATGTCGACGCCGAACCGCACGAGCATCTCGACTATGTGGTGCTTGCCCTCCTGCGCGGCGATGTACAGACACGATACGCCGCCGTTCGGGCGGCGGAAGTTCGGGTCGGCGCGGCGCTCGAGCAGCAGCGCGACGACGCTGTCGTGTCCCATCTGACACGCCAGGTACAGCGGTGCCACGCTGCTGTCCATGAGCACGTTCGCGTGGATGTCGGTGCTGTCGAGGATGTCGCGCACGATCTCCACGAAGCCGCGCTCGCAAGCGAGGAACATCGCCTGGACATGCTGCGGCGTGTGCGCCATGATCTCACACAGCGAGCCGCTCCGACGTTGCTGCTGCACGCGCTCGGCCGCGAGGAGTCGCCGCACGCTGGCGCGGTTCCCGTTCTTGGCGGCCACGCAGAGCGCCGTCGCTCCCCCGACGACCGCACCGGTCGCGTTTGCACCCGATGCTAGCAGCAGCTCGACCACGTCGTCCCAGTTCATCTCAGTCGCGATGTACAGCGGCGTCGCAAGGCACTGCGTGCGCTTGTTGACTTGCGCGCCGTGCTCAAGCAGCAGGCGCGACACGTCGGTCAGCCCGTTCGTGACTGCGACGCACAACGCGCTGGCGCCGTCCTTGTCCGTAGCCTCGAAGTCAGCCTTGCCATGCGTGACCAGCGCCGGGATCACGTTCGTGAGACCGTTCTCGCACGCGTATAGTAGCGCCGACATGAACTCGCCGCGCTTGAGCGGCACGTCTACGAGCGCGCGCGTGCCACTCGCAAGCAGCGTGCGCTGGAACACGCTGGAGCCCGAAGTCATTGCCTCGCATCGTCGGCGTTGGCGATCGGCGCGCGTCGTGAACTCGTCGAGTAGTGCAACGAGGTGCGGGAGGTCGCTCATCTCGTTGGACACGAGGAACTTGAGCTCGTCCACGAGATCCTGCCACTGCATGCGCTCGAAGAATTCCAGGTGCGCAGGTGTGTGGGTCGCGTGGATCTGTTCCAGCGACGGGAACAGGCTCTCCAGGCCATCCACGAGCGCGTAGCTGACGCGTGTGTCGGTAAAGTCGAGCGAGGTGAGCGACGGGTGTCGGCCCGAGACTTGCGCCTGCCCGAAGCTGCCGGTAATCTGCTTGCAGTGGCGCGCAGAGATGCTCTGGAGGCGGTGCGACTGCGCGTTGAGAATCGAGAGGAGCCCGAAGTCGGTGATCTCAAGGCAGTCATCCACGCGGATATGCTCTAGGTGGGACCAAAAGCACGAGGTGATCACCAGCAGATCGCGGTCGCACAGCGAGCGCTGGCCCGAGAGGTCGATGCGACGCACGGTCGAGTAGTTGCGGAGCACGGACGCGAACGCGCGGTCCAACGTCACGCTCGTGAGCGGCGATCGAAGCGCCGACAGTTCGAGCGTGTCCAGCGCTAGCGTCTGCACGAGCCGCATCCAGGAGCGGCAGCAGCTCTTGATCAGCTGGTGGTCGCGCACATCCAGGAACGCGAACACGAGCCGGATGAGCCCTTCCTCGCGCAGCGAGTGCTCGAGATCGCACGTGCGGCGCCGCAGGCGGCTCGGACGAGAGGAGACCGGGCACACGGACGAGACGACGGCCGAGTCGTAGCGCACCGAAGAGGACGACGTGGGGGACGACGACGCGCTGCGGGGACCACCGACGGAGATGAGGCCGCTTGAGGTCGTCTCCTCACGTCCCTTGCCACTGCTCGACGGCAGGCGGTGGCGACGCGGCGTGGCCGGCACGAAAGGGTGCACGAGCCGCTGCTCGACGTCGCTGTCGTCCTGGTCATTCTCGCTCTCGCTCGCGTCACGTTCCATCGGCGCCGCAACGAGCAGCGCGTCGATCGACCGTTTCATGCTTGGCTAGTGGGCGATTGAGACACTGGCCGGAATTGAAATGCGGTCTCGAGAGTGAGACACGATCAGGACGTGACGTCGCTGCGGCGAGGAGAGTCGGAAGTGGACCTGCCGTTGACGCAGGCGACGCGCCAACTGCAGTCGAGGGAGGGAGGAGAGAGGAAAGAATCGGGCGCTGCCTGTCTACGGATGCACCCTTGTGATCTGAGTAAAGCAGGACGAGCAGCCGAGTGCTTCGGTTCGGAGTAAGATCCCATCTTGTCTCGGTTTTTCCCACTCACTCGAAGCAGTTCGGCACGAGTGGCTATGTACAGATGGCTCGGGCCTCACTCACTCGCTCACGCGCTATCTCTCTCCCTCGAGGCCCGTCACGATACCAGATCGCAAGGGGGCTGCCGGATGCAAACCCGAGGCAAAGCATAATCGCACCACAAGCAATAATAAGACGGACCCACGGGCATCGGGTATTATTGGGACTTCTATTCCTCGGATTTAGCAGTGCTTTCGGGAACGCCCATTCCAGTGTGGACCTGGGCGTCGAGGGCGGTGCGCTGGGTAGGGGAGGCTGATCACGATTAGGTTTGACGAAAACAATCGTTTCCGTAACAATAGACCACCAGTGAGGGTCGTGCTCGCAGTCAGCTGAGGTCTTGCAGTTGCATTTATATGCTGTGATGAACTAGAGCGAGAGGAAAAAAGGCTCGAGATCTTGGCTCGCGCCACGTGGTGATTGATTACAGCTTGAGGTCGTAGTGCTGGCCGGTCAGGAGGCGATGCTGTTGGTAATACGCTGAGGCGTCAGCGGTTTGTTTCTTGGAGAGGCTGAGCAGCGCGATCCGCCGCGCAACTTCCGCGTCATCGGGCGCGAGGGCCAGCACGCTCTTGTAATGCTCAAGCGCCTCCGCGGTCTTCCCCACGGCCTCGTAGAGCTTGGCGGCGTTGCGGTAGAATGCTGGGTCCGTGCGCTCGAGCTGGAGTGCTTTCAGCGCGAATGCCAGCGCCCTGTCGTACTCACCGCGACGCGCGCTTAGCACCGAGAGGTTCACGTACGCGAGCGGGAACGTCGGCCAGTACTGCGCGACCTCCTCGAACGTGCGCTGCGCGTCCTGCAACTTGCCCTGCGCGAGCAGCGCGAGCCCGTGCTCGTTCCAGACCTTGGGGCCGCCGTCCTTGGTGAGCGTCGCGATGCGCACGTGGCGCGCGTGCATCTCCTGGTCGCCCAGCGAGCGGTACAGCACCGCGAGCTGGTAGTGCGGCTCTGGGTCCATCGGGTTCTCGTCGATCTTACGCTGGAAGTACGCCATCGCCTCGGCGCGCTTCGCCATCGCTGGCGGCGTCGATTTGATCTGTGAGAATAAGAAGAAGCGCATGCCGCCATTCAGCTTCAACATGATGCACCCGATGCGTTTGATTGGTCCAAAATGGATAGAGTCCTCTATTGAAGTAACTTTATGTGGACCACATTTATAGTTTTCAAACGCTTGTTTTCCCTCGCTTTTTCTCTGTTTCTTTCGTGTTTTCTTTTCCCCTCGCTCAAAAAAAGCCAGGGAAAAGGGAAACAAAAGCGGCCCAAACCCGACAGGAACAAGCAACATGGCGAGACGTGGACGCGCCAAGCGGCGCCGCGACGACAGCGACGACGACGACGAGCTCCAGCTGCCGGCGTCGCCGGACGCGCCGCGCGACGAGCTCGCGAACGCGCCCCCCGCGGGCCTAGAGAGCGAGCTGGACGAGGAGCTAGCGCCCGTTGACGGCGACGACGATGACGCGGGCGACGACGATGCGCCGGCCGAGGGCGACGCGCCGGGCACGCCCAAGGGGGACCCGAAGCGCAAGCGCGTGCTGGGCGCCGGCACGCCGACGACGGCGCAGGAGGAGGCCGAGCTCGCGCGGCGCCGGCGCCGCCGGCAGTCGCTCGTGTTCCAGAAGCGCCGCCAGTCGCTCACGCCCAGCACGCGCGCCACGGGCGGCAGCGACGACGGTGAGCAGCCGCAGAGCCGTCAGTACATCAGTGACATGTACTCGACCATCATTAAGATGTCCTCGGAGAACGTACGTTGGGGGACGTGTGTGTGTCGTGGTGGAGGTGAATCTTGGTTTTGCTCACGGCGCACATCCTTTGAATGCTTGTAGAAAATCAACATCAAGAATACGTGGTCGCTGCACCTGATCGACCACATGGAGGACATTCTCGCGACTCCGCAGTACGTTTGGAATGTCGGCCGCCAGGGTAACCGACGAGGGACACTGAATGGTGGAATTTTCTCTGCAGGCAAGAGCGCGTTGGAGCGATCGAGGACCCGGACACGTTCAACTTCCAGAAGGCGAGTTGCACGCTGGACGCAAGTGTCAAGATCTACTCATACCGTGTCGACGACACGTGGACGTCGTCGTACAAGATCCTCGAGAACCTTTCGCGTTCGGGTGCCGAGAAACGGGCAGGTGCGTGTTGGCGTGGGTGGACCGCGAATTGCCGACGGTAAAGGAACTCACGAACTGGGGTCGCACGCGAATAGACAACGAGGAAGGAGACGAAGATGACGAGGAAGGCGTAGGAGGAGAAGATGGCGAAGACGGCGCTCAACGTCGCACCAAACAGAAGACGCGCAAGCCGGCCAGCGCCGCCCGAACGATCGAGAAAAACCTCAACAACATCACGTTAAAGAGCTATGAGATCGACTTTGAGCCGGATCCGCTTTTTCACAAAGTACGTCCTGCCCTGTTGCTCTCTCGAAGAAGTAAAGTGTGGGCATGGCTTGACATTTTTGTGAGTCCAGATGTCGCAAACCTTCGATGAAGGTGGAGCGAAAGGCATGCTTCTTGCAAACCTTGGTGTTTATGACGGCGCGAAAATTCTGCTCAACTCAGCCGACGTCCGTCTTTCAACTCGAAAGACAATCGAGAAGAAGAAGGAGACGCCAGCGGATGAGGAGGAATCACCAAAGGAAGATGAGTCGGTGATGAGCCCGAAGCCGAGCAAGATTGACATTGCGTCGTTGGGGAAGCTTACATGCTTCTCAAAGGATGTCACGGTACGAGAAGAATGCGTTGCGGTTGTGCTTTCCATCGAATCGTAACTTACATTTTTTGCTCTTGATCCAGAGCATGGCTGTTTGTCCCCCTTTGAGTCGGTTGTACGACCAAATCGAAGAGTTGCGGGATCCGAAGGCAACTCAGTCAAAAATCATTCTCAAGAAGTCAGTGCTCAAGTTGACAGCCAGACGCCCCAAGTCCTCTGATGAGGAAAGCAACGTTCCGTCTACACCGATCCCTGAGGAGACAATTCCTTCTGTGCCAAGTACCGATAACGGAGACGTTGATGCTGAGATGGAAGATGCTTCTGCGCTACCTCCCGCTGAGGAGACCCAGGGTGATGAGAGCCATGAGAATGATGGCGACGATGATGACGATGAGAACAATGAGTCGAACGACGACGGTTTTGAGTACGGAGGCGGTGACGACATGGACGTGGAAATGGAGGATGCTGATGCCGCCACCGGTGTACCAGACGCTGATACTTCCGTTTTAGTCGACGAAGCATCAGCGAATGTGTCTGCTGTTGAAGAGGATGCTCATGACGATGAGCCAGTCACCGAACGTCACATTGATCCGGTGACCAACTTAAGCGAGGGTCAACAGCCCATCGTAGTCAAGAGTGCTGCAGACTATTTCCGCGCCCGAATGGAAGACGACGCGGTGAAGAATGAAGAGGACATGGCATACTCGCAACTCATCGAAACTGCTTTGATGAGATCAGTCATCCTTGAAGCCGAAGGAACGGAAGAAGTCAGTGAGCGAAGTGATTACTCGTACTTTGACACCAAGCTGATGAAGAACTGGGCTGGCCCCAGCCACCTCAAGTTCAAAGGAACACGCCGGATTCCAGCCAGTTTGCTCGCTTTTGTGGAAGAGCAGGAAGATGGAAATGGCACCGCGCCGACCAAGCGTGGTCGAAAGCCACAACAAAGGAAATCGGCGGTTCTCGTATCTGAGAAAAAGTCGATGGTGGTCGATTTCATGTCCTCTGACGCGCCCGATCTTGCCAAACTGCTGAAGGCACCGAAGGGTGCAGGATCAACAACGCTATCGAAGCTCGTCGTGAAGCGCCAAATGCAAAAATCTGCAGAATTGGTTTTCCCAGTTGACGCCCACATCGAATCGAAGATCTTCTTCCGCCATTTCCTGAAGCCTCGCCTCCAGTTGTTCCATCGTATGCTCGTACCTACCCGTGGGATGGAAGCTGATGATAGCGCCGTGCCTTCGGCCAGCGATCCCGGGTTGGAGAATGCTGACAATCTTGCTTACGAGGATGACGGGAACGATTTTGGTGTTGGCGGATTCAGTGACGAAGATGAAAGCGACAACGAGATTGATCAGCGCGAGGGCAGTACCGGCTTTTTCTCTTCTGCGAACCTCATTACGGCCGAGCGTGTTGTGGAGAAAGTTGATGTGCACTACGAGCGCGTTGCGAAGCGAGTTGACGTCAAGAAGCTGAAGACCAGCCTTTGGACTCATCTTGAGTCGGAAACGGCTCTACTCGGAAAACGCAAATCTCGGCAGAATGATGCTGTTGAACCTGACGCAGAGCGATCCGACGAGGATGAATCCTCCCACAATATCGAGCCTACGACCTTCGAGAATGTGGTGCATGGTATCGCTGAAAAGGTACGATGGCATATTTGGCGTATTTTGGTGTTTGGAGATGGCAGCACTGACGGTTTCTTGTTCATAGGTACCATCAAACGTCACGGTGTCGTTCTACTTCATCTGCATGCTGCACTTGGCAAACGAAAAGGGTCTCCGATTGACCGGCAAAGAGGATCTAAGCGACTTCGCCATCAAGAAGGAGGAACCACTCATGCGAAACTAAGAAACAAGATCGAAGGAATTTGTGCGAAGATGACATCTACTAGCCCTCTCTTCAGGTACAATGATACTAGTATGTGGCAAATACATGTTAGAGCTAAGCAACGTTTAGTTGCTGTCGTGCGGCCCGAAGAATTCGTAGTGGACCTGCTCTGTCGGGACGCCCATCTCGCCCAAAATCTTGCGCACGTTCACCATGAAGGCTGGAGGACCGCAGAAGTAGTAGTGCGCGTTCGTCGCGTCCGCGCCAACGTACGAAGACAGGATTTCCTTGGTGAGGAACCCCTTGGCGTCGCCCAGGCTGCTCGAGTCAAAGACGGTCTTGATCTTGAAAGTGTCGCGGCCACCCGCGAGCTGCTGGATCTCGGCGCCGAGAGCCGCCGTCTGGGGGCAGCGGTTGCAGTTGACCATGGTGACCTTGTTAGGCAGGTTCTGCTTGGCCAGGAACTCGGCCATCGACGCCATGGGCGTGATGCCGACGCCGCCGCTGAGCAACACAATCGGCTTGTCGTGGTCGACCTCAAGGAAGAAGTCGCCGCTCGGCACCGTGAGCTTGAGGACGTCACCTTCCTTGATCGAGTCGTGCAAGTAGCTCGAGACCTTGCCCATGGGGCAGCCGGTCATGGCCGGGCCTTCCTTCTTGACCGTGATGCGGTACTCGCCCGTGTTGGGCGCGTTCGAGAGCGAGTAGTTGCGCTGCGTGGTGAACTGCGGCAGCTCGACGCGGATGCCGATGTACTGGCCCGGCAGGAAGTTCAGGATGCTCTTGCCGTCCTTGGGCTTGAGGTGGAACGACATGGTGTCGGCACACTCGGCGACCTTCTTGGTCACGACAAAGTCGCGCCAGCCTTCCCAGCCGCCGGGCTGCTGACCTTTGCCCTCGCGCAGCTCGCGCTCGCGGTCGATGAAGATGTCGGCGAGGACCTGGTAGCCCTCGCCCCAGGCCTCCATGATATCGGGCGTCGCGGCGTCGCCGAGCACCTTCTTGATGGCCCAGAGCAGGTTCTCGCCCACGACCGGGTAGTGCTCGGGCAGGATGTGGAGCGCCACGTGCTTGTGCGCGATGCGCTCGACCGCGGGGCCCAGCGCGCCGAGGTTGTCGATGTTCTGCGCGTACGCGAGCACGGACTGCGCAAGCGCGAGCGGCTGGCGCGCGACGCTGTCGCCGGGCAGCTTGACCTGGTGGGTCGGGTTGAAGAGCTCGCTCACCTTGGGGTTGTTGGGCAGCATGCGGCCGTACATGGTCGAGGTGATGGCGTAGCCGTGCTCGGCGAGCACCGGCGCCGTGGCCTTGATGATCTTGATCGTGCTGGGGCGGAGCGCCATGGTCGAAGACGAGGGAGAGGGGAAGAGGGAAGAAGTCGCTGGGAGGCAAATGCGGAAGTGAGACCGGCGGAGCGGATCCCGGTGGGCTGGCCGACGGTAGGAATTCCTGATCACTCACGACCAGGCCTCCTTGGCTGCGAGAGAAACGCAAGGCTCCCGCTTTGAACCGCTCCCCGGCCCGCCTCTGATCGGACAGAGAGAGCGTAAACGGACGGCCGGTGGGTCCACCGCTTCAAAGTTACGCGTGTTCCAGATGGGAGACGCGTTGCCTGTCACATGGGCGATGAGTGATCCAAAATTGACGGTTGGACAAAAAGCAGGATTTGGGATAGCGATTGGCTGAATATGGCTATTGGGTGAGTGATCTCCAATCCCCGCAAGCTCACTTTTCCGTTTTCGTTTCAGCTTTTGTTTCACGGACGCGCACGAGGCGGATGGGCTTGTGTGCCACCGAGCGCAGGGCGATCGGATCGATCCGGAACGGCGACAAAGAGAAGCAATGGGCCCTGCTCTTTTACTGGACGCGTCGGTTCCCCCCCCTCACGTCCAGCAGGGGCTCCTGCGGCAGGCCAACGGTCCCACGTCCTCCGTTTCGTCGTACAGGCCCCTGGGCGTTCTTGCAACCTCCCTAGGAAAAGAAACGGGTCTTGCTGGGACATGAGTGGATCGGTGGCTCGTGGTTTGCTGTCGTTCAGCCACCAACCAACGAGATCCGACGGAGACTGCACCCGCCAAGGCCCTTGGGGGCGCCCCCGCCCCCTTCTCCCAAGGAAAACGTTATCACGGCGCCTCGTGCATCGAAGCTGTCCGCGGTCGTTACCCGGCACTAGGACTCTGAAGGGTGGCGGTTTGGCCGTCGAGTTATGTCGCAATCCAACGGAAGGAGCACGTTGCTGCATCGTAACGGAAGCACACAACAATTGGCTTTGGAGTGATCTACGTGCGTATGGCTTCCGTTTCGAGCTTTGCCGGAGATTCGTTCTCTTTCAAGATATCCTAAGACCTGACTGTGTTGCTCCGAGAGAATATTTACGTGTTGATCGCTGTCGTTTGCCTCAAGCCATGCCATCCATGGTCCTGTGGCACCCTCCGACTTACATTCTCCAGCCACGCTTCTGGGCCGCTGGGTCGCTCGCGATCGAGGACGCCGTGTCCATGCTGTCGTTCTCTTCGCTGAGCAGGCCGACCTGCTCGGGCGGCGGCGGCGCGTACAGATCGCGCAATGGCGCCTGCGGCAGGTTCTTCTTGCTCTTGCTAGTCGATGCCCCCGGCTTGAAGTGAGTCGGCAGAACTACGGGCATGACTTCGTTGAAGTCCCGCACAGCGTCCTCGATCGCAAAGTGCTCGGCGAGCAGGCTCGTGCGATGCGCCGTCTTCGTGAAGCCCATGTAGGGCGTGAATGGGAACGCGTGGTGGTGGGCGAGCGCGACGAAGCACATCTCAAAGCAGATGAGCAGGTTGTTGATGCCCGTGGTCACGTTCTCGACACTCCAGGAGCCGATCTCGTGGATGATTTGGAAACGCGAGAGGAACGCGAGCACGACACTCTGCCAGAACGAGAGGAAGAGGACAGCCTTGATGCAAAGGAACTTGGGCACGGGGTTGTACGGCTTGAGGCGATCGCCGAGCGCCAGGTAGAAGAGGACAAGATAGTAGAAGGCGTACGTGATCGAGCAGTTGACGATCAGGCTCGTGTACAGGTACCCTTTCGTCATGCTGAAGTTGCCCTGATCGTAGACGCCGTTGATCTCCAGCAGAATCGCGATGAACGCCATCAGCGGCTTGAGAACGACGAACTGCATGGTCGCCATTTTGCAGTCGCGCAAGAAGTCAGGGCCCATGCGGATGGGACCGTTCCAGCGGTTCATCGGCCATGGGTGCTCGAGGTCGGGGAGCTCACGAAGCACCTATCGAAACGATGGGATGGGCTCGTTTAGTACTCACCAACAAACCCCAGGAACGACAACTTGGCGCGACAAACCTGCAGGACGCGCTCGTTGCTGCCGTCACCCAGGTAGGCGATCATCAGCGCCAAAAAGAGATAGATTACGTAGCCTTCGTACGAGTCTCGCAGCATATCAAGATACAGTGCCGAGTCCTGTGATCCCAGTTTCATCCATCAGCATCGGACGGAGTCTCCATCTACCGTACTGGCAGCTGAACGAACCTTGAAGCGGAGCGAAAGCCACGAATCCGTCGCGTAGATCGGCACCATCCACAGAATGCCGACAATCTGACAGATTCACACAGATGTCCCCCGTACAAACCCGCACATTAGTCCCCACACAGGCCGCCTGTCTAGCTGTTCAAATAAGGAACTGCGGTATACAACGCACTTTGCTCTGCACGATGGGCTTGGTGAAGTTGTTCAGGTGACCGCGGATCAGCTTGATGGACGCGACGACCGCCACCGCCACGAACAGGCCCGCGACCACCCAGATGACGTACTGCACGTACGCCTCGGCGTCCGCGTCGCTGTCGCCGCTGGCCTCGTCTTCTCGGTGCGCCAGCGTCGCCACCGCCGAGTCGCCGCCGCCGCCGCTTCTTGTCCACCCGGCGGGGCTACGCGGGTCGCTGCTGATCATACTCGCCGGCGCCATCGTTCAATGCGGAATAGCTCGGGCCGTCGGCAGTCGCTTTCACTCGGACACCCGCGCCGTCCGCCTCGCTCCATGCGAAAAGCCCACCTTGAACCTCCTTTTTAGGTGGAAGAAAAGAATATCCAAAACGGCATACATATTCTGACCCGAGTCTGAGTCTGATCTGGGCCGGTTCTTATCCGGATGGCGTGATCGATCGGCTCTTCAAACCTGGATGGTCGTAGGTTTATATATGGTCCAAACATTCGTCATCAACAGGTAATCATGGTCGGTTAGAAACGCGCGTTTCTATGAGAGGAGTGATGGTACAAAGGAATGCTGGTCTCTGTGAGCTGCTTGGGCGCAGCTCAGCTCCACACTTCGATCGCCGCATTCTGGATTCTTGCGCTCGACGATGCTCGCCCACGCGCGCCGCCTCTCCACGCGTGTGAGCGCTCCGCACAGTGCGCTGGCCCGCGCGGCGCTCGCGCCAGCGTCGCAGCGGCTGTTCACTGCCGTTTCTCCTTTGAGCTCCTCGCAATCTCTCCGCCAGCCGGTACCATCGACGCCTAGAGCGCCGCTGTCGCTGCGTGTGTGTGCCATTCCGTCGGCGCCGTTTCTTGCCCCATTTGCGCCGCTCCGTGTGCGTTTCTACTCGCGCCGCAGTGGACGCAACCCATGGGAGTCGAGTGGCGCAAGTGGCGACTGGATGAGCACGGTCAAGACGGGCGCATTGCTCGCGGTCGGCGCAGGCGCCGTCGTCGCCGCGGCCTCGGGTGCGTCCTCTAGGTTGCTGATTGTTTTTTTCTTCACGGTGTGTCACTGATGTTCTATATCTCCGTCTTACCTATTTCCAGTGGGCTTTGGCTTCATCGTGTTCGGCGCCGCTGGCTACGGCCTGTACTCCCTGTACCAGCGCTTTTTCGCCCCGTACCGATCTAACGACCCATTCGGCGCCGTCCAGGCCGACATCGACCGCATCTTCAACCAGTCTCGCCAGCGAGCTCGCACTGGTACAACAACTCGCGCGGGGTCTCCGGCGGGCACACATCAGGACCTGGACTCGCTCGTCCAGGGACTGCCGTTCGTCGTGCGCGGACTCGTAAAGACGCTTTTTTCGTTTGCCGGTACCGCGATGAAGAGCTCGATGGCGCGCGCAGGGGAGCTTCGGCGGCTCGCGAACGACGCTATGCGTGCCAACATGACCATCGTCTCACAGATGGGTAACGATGTGAGCATCTCGACGCCTCAGAACTGGATGGAGTACAGTACGTCTGCTGTGCTCGCTCGTTTGAATTTGTGGCAGACAACGCTAATCCCAAGTTTGATGTGGCAGCTGTGCATGGCGCTGGCCGAGTCGAGGCAGTGTTCCCTGTGCTAGGTAATAGCTATGCGCAGGCGCACGTGACTGCGAAGGCTTCGGTTGGGGTGAACGGTGAGCTTACTCTGCAAGAACTCAAGTGTAAGTTGGCCATCATCGACCAATCGATCGAAGTCTTGGACTGTACTACGTAGTAGCACTCACACGCGTGTATTTGTACCACAGACCGCAACCAGCGCACGGGTGAAGTGATCGATCTCCTGCGCGACGGCGGAGCAGCCACCGGCGCCCGACGAAAGCGGGTCGTTGAGGCCGAGTACGTCGATCTGGATGACCGCAAATAAAACAAACACGAAATCATTTCAAGTATGTGTGATTGATTGATAAGACTCAGCTCTGGGTCATGTGCTTGGCGATTGGGAACGAGCCAAGGTGCTTGACGTGGCAGACAGTCGACTGTAGCTTCTCGACAGCCGCTCGGACGTTGTCGTCCTCAAAGTGCCCGTCGATCTCGACGAAGAAGTCGTAGCCGTCACCCTCAAGGCGGTAAATCGATTCGAGACACGAAAGGTTAACGCTGTGATGCTTCCACACTTCGAGCGCCGACAAGAGCGAGCCCACTTCGTGCTTGATCTCCATACTGAGGCACGACTTGTCCTGCCCTGTGGAGGGAGGGCACCGTTTGGCGATCACGAGGAAACGCAGCGTGTTGTTGCTCGACGACGCCGGCTTGGGCCACGTGGTCGTGGCAAGCGCATTCGTGGCGTCAAGAACTTGGAGACCGTATGCCTGCGCCGCGCCAGTGGTCGTGATCGCGACGGCAACGACGTCATCGGCGGCAGCGCACACCTTCTGAGCCGCTACCGTGACACTCGAGACCGTAACCACGCGCGCACTCGGCCAGCACTGCTCGACGTGAGTGAGCAGGCTCCCGTCGGCATCGCTGGGCGCGAAGATTGCGCTCACGTCGCCAGTCTTGACGCTTTCCTTGGACTTGGCCGCGAATGTGAACGACTTAGACACGACAATCTCGGCCGCGACCTTGAGCGAGCTGCGCAACAGCTGCGCCTGGGTCTCCTTGATCATGCCCAAGTGCGAGTCTTCAATGGGCACGACACCGTACGCGGCCTTGTTGGCGGCCACGTCCTCAAACACCTTGCTCACCGACTCGCGCGCGACGAAGTGATCTTTTGGGAGCGAGCTCTTGGTCGTGCTGCTGGCAGCGTCACCGTTGAAGAACTTTTCGGCCGCGATCCACGAGAACGAGCCTTCCACGCCCATAATCGCGATCGACGGGTGCGACACGCGCTGGAGCAGGTACATGACCTGCACCTCCTTGGTGAGCGGCATGACAAAGTCGCGGTAGAGGTCCGAAATGAGTTGTGGATCGACCTTGAGGTCGTTTGCACTCGCCGGTTGCTGTTGCTGAACGGCAGAACCCTCGTGGATGTCCTGCCCGTAAGTCGAGGCCTTGAGGCGCACACGCTGGAGCACTTTCTCCTCCACCACGAGATTCGTGAGCGCGTCCATGATACCTTCGGCGTCGTTGTTGTGGATCAACGCCGTGTACTTTTCGCGCTCGGCCTGAAACTTGGCCTCCGCAATAAACTTGCCAAAGTGGATGCGCTTGCTCAGTGCCTGCAGCACGGCAATGTCCGCGGTCGCGGAAGAGCCAAACTGTTGCAATGCGCAGCAAGTGAGTACACATCAAACTGCAGCGCAGGCACAACCAGAGATGGAGCACGCACCGACGTCGGGTCGCTCGAGTCCTCGGTGATGCCCGGCAGGATCTTCTCGAGATACACACTCATGATCTGGTCGTTGATGTTGATCCGGTTCGGGTTGAGCACCTGCGGGTAGTTGATGCTGGGCAGGATGGGCTCCGGCAGCAAGTGCGGGTAGAACGCATTCTCGTCCGGCGATGTGTAGCGACGGTTGAGCGCGTGGAGTTTCTCGGTCTCGCTGAACATAAAGTCCAAGAAGCTGCCCGTGAACGCGTCGTACTTGCCCTTGAGCCCACCGAATGCGACGCTGCCTCTGTACGCCACACATCAACCTAACGCGTCAGTTGTTCGCCCCACTCGACGGTCTCCCACGGCGAGATATGAGGCTTTCGTACGGCTCATTGCGCTTGATGTAGATGTCGCGGTTGCGTGCAAACTGCGCGCGCTCAATGAGCGCAAAGATGATCGTCTCTTCCTGGCTGCAGGGTGGCAGAATGCGCCCGTGAGTAGTCTTATTCCAACAGCGCCGACGTGCGCCCACACCAGAACGTACCGGATGAGCACGTTACGGAAGTCGTCGAGCCGCACGGGCTTGATCGGATCGCCGAACACGACGGCGTGGGAGCTCTGCACGGACTGCATGGGGTGCCGACTGCGGGGAGACGAAGAAGATTGAAGATGTGAATGCGGCCGCCACGTCGCCTGGAGAGCAGCGGCGCATGTTCACAACGCCCATGCGTCGATAGATTTGCGCAATCGAATGTCCATTCCAACCAATCAAAGCGGAAAGAACCCATTTGGCGACGTTTGATTGGCCAGTGGGACGTACTGTCTACGCGGAAATAGAGACGCCTGTGCCATTCGCGCTGCCCTAAATAAGTGGTCTGATGACAATCACACACTGCTGTGACTTCAAGGTACTGGTATAACAACATCTGAGAGAGGCCTGCACATCAGTGACCCCGTGGGGGCGGTATTCTCAAGAATACAGTAAGGTACGAGCATCCATCAAACGAGATCTCGGCGCAAGGCGATGTTTATTTCCCCTCATTCCGGGCGTTTAGTAGCGGCGACGCTTGGGCCTGTTGCGTGACATCACAAAGCGTTAGATGAATACGGCCGGCAGCACGAGACCTAGCAACGTGGGCAGCGACGCACTGGAACTTCTTGGCCGGAAAGCCCGTGGGGTCCTCGCGGACGAGCTCCTGGGTCTCCTGCATCGTCTCGGGCAGGGGCAGGCCGCGCTCGACACGCTTGACGAGCCACATGCGGAGCGCGTTAAGCTGCTCGTAGTTGCGCATCATGTTGTTGATCTCCTCGGCCGACTAGGTAGTATCCCACAAGCACACGTAGGTTGGTGAGAACCAACCCATAGTACTCACACTCAGCAGAGCCCAAGGTCATTGCGTACGTGGCCCGACTTCTCAGCGAGCACGCGCTTGGCCTTGCCGACAATGAGACGCGGGTTCTGGCGGTGCTCCGGCTGCCAAAAGAGCGCGTAGAAAGCGCGGGTTAGCATGACTCCACAAGGCTAGATCAGGCGTTGGAACTTTAGCAGCGTACCTCCACGTGCTCGAGAATCTTCATGAACGCCTTCATTTGCTGGACGGCGCTCTGTACGGCACAATAGGTCGAGAGGGCAATCGTTTAGTTGAGATGTTCGCGATACTGATGAGGACAAATGCAACACGGCAAACCGCACCATCTCGTTCACGCCAGGAAGGTAAGACTTCCAGCCGTTGAGACCGGCGAGGTCGGCGTTTTTCTGCCATGCAACACAGCACAGTCCACGATTTTTAGTCCGGACCCACTCGGCATGGGCGAGCCCCATTCTGTTGACCGCGTCGCCGTACCTGGAGCTGCTCCGCGAACGAGTCCAGGTCGAACTTGGAGCTGTACGCGAGGTCCTGCACCTGCTCGCGGTACGCCGCGGCTGACAAACAGAGGCAATACACGCGTTAGTCGCGTGTTTGCACGCAAAGCCCCGCTTTCGCTACCACGCGCTCTCCGACGCACCCTGCTTCTCGTCGTTGCGCTCCTGCATCTTGTTGGTCACCGTGTCGCGGATGCCCGAGAACAGGCTCATGCTGCGCGTCTGCTGCGCGCGCGAGGGCGCGGCGGACGCCTGGAGCGCCGAGGAGCTGCTGCGCGCGATCGAGAGGCGCAGCGAAGGCGCGGCGCGGCGCGCGGCGGCGGCGATCGAGCGGCGCGCGAGGGTCTCCATGGGCGTCGGTGGTGGCTGGCTGCGTGCCTGTGGATGCGTGCGGTCCCAACGCCAAGCGCGGCGACGTGCGAACTTAGTAGTGAGTGTATACTCAGCGTACTTAGTGAGTATAGTATGTATACTGTTGTGAAGTTGAACTAAAACCAGTATATCAGCATGGTGCTACTTCATGGCATGCATGCACCAAGGCTTCACCACGCTCTTGCAACGCGATCGAGTGAGAACCAGGGGGAAGGGGGATCGCCTCCTTGCATTCGTGTGCCTCCGTGAGAACCCATGGAGCGCTCAGCGGCGACACAAGAAAATGAACGACCTTCACTCACGCCAGGAGGACCAGTTGGGCACCAGTTGCCACTTGGGTACACTTCAAGGCGCTTGGCTGGGGGTTGATTTTGGCCACTCCCCATCCCCACGCAACCAGCGCAGCCGCAGACCACATCGTTTCTCTCCAACAGAACGCGATGGCGTCCCAACAGACGCATGCATTTGGCCCCGAGCTGCCGTTCTCGGCCGCGGAGCTGCAGAGCTGCGTCAAAGTCGTCGAGTGCCTGCGCGCGCACCGCGAGCTCTTCCTTGCGCCCTGGATGTACCCGCTGCGTCAGGCCGTGGTGCCGCTCGTCAGTGAAAGCGAGAAGCTCGAGGATGTCAACCAGTCTAAGAAGCGCGAGCGCGAGCGCGAGCGCGAGTCGCTTCGCCGAGGCCTGCTGGAGAGCGCTCGGCGTCACGACCTGAAGATCACGGAGCAGTGCCAGCTGCGCTCGGGGCGGCTCGCGAAACTGCGCAAGCTCGTGCACGACCAGAGCTTATTGCCGTCCGTGCCGCTCATCGCAGACGGGCCGGTGCGCGATTTCGACCAAGAAGACGAGAGCCGCACGCCACGCGCCAGCGGAGACCGAGAGCTGTTCGCACCGCGCAAGTGCTACGTGTGCCAACTGTCCTTCACGCAGCTCCACGACTTTTACCACGAGCTGTGTCCGCCTTGTGCCGCGTTCAACTTTGCCAAGCGTCACCGAACGGCAGATCTCCGTGGCAAAGTCGCGCTCGTGACGGGAGCGCGCGTCAAGATCGGCTACTTCACGGCGCTCAAGCTGCTGCACGCTGGCGCGTCGGTGATTGCGACTACGCGATTCCCGTGCGACGCCGTCGCGCGGTTCCAGCGTGAGCCGCAGTACGAGACGTTCAAAGACCGGCTCCACGTGTTTGGTGTCGACTTGCGGTACGTATTCGCTGATTGTTGATGAAGTTGAGACGACAGGAGCTCTCACATACTATATTCGTCGTCGCTCGTGACCTAGGAATCTCGTGCACTTGCACTGCTTCCTGGACTACGTCAGCTCGGCGTTCGCGCGCCTCGATATCATCATCCACAACGCCGCACAGACCGTTCGTCGCCCACCGCAGTACTACCGGCATCTCCTTGAGAAGGAATTCGCGCTCGGGACATCACAGCAGGCCACGCACCCCCTCCTCGCCCACTACACCTCCTTCCAGTCGACGCTACCGACCCAGCACGAGCAGCCGCGGCTGCCTGAGACGATGTCCTCTGTCGTCTCGGAGGGGTCGAGTGCTCTGACGATTCGAGCTTCGATGGCATGGTCGTCAGCACTCCAATCACAGCTTCCTCTTCTCGCGTCTGACTTTGCGGTTGACGAGCACGCGTTTCCGGAAGGCAAACTCGACATCAACGGCCAACAACTTGACTTGCGACCGCGCAACTCGTGGGTCCAGCGCCTCGGGCAGATCGAGACGCCCGAGCTCGCCGAGGTCTTCACGATCAATGCGATGGCGCCGTTTGTGATCAACAACGCGCTGCTGCCCATGCTCGAGCGCGCCGTGAACGCGTCCGAGCCAAAGTTCATCGTCAACGTCAGCGCCATGGAGGGCAAGTTCAATCGCGCGAAACGCGCCACGCACCCGCACACCAACAGTGAGTGCCAGTGAGATCTCATATCTCACGACTCACCAAAACTGACCGCGTGGTGTTTCGTTTTCATCCAGTGGCCAAGGCCGCGCTTAACATGATGACCCGCACGTGCGCGGAAGACTTGAGCCGCCGGCAGATTTACATGAACTCGGTGGATACGGGCTGGATCAACGACGAGAGCCCATTGCCCGTGGCTGTCAAGGTTGCCTCGGAATCCAACTTCCATACCCCTCTGGACGAGATCGACGCGGCCGCGCGTGTGCTGGACCCGATCTTCACGGGCGTCGCGGATCTGAAGGCCACACACGAATGGGGCAGCTTTCTCAAGGACTACAAGCCGACCGAGTGGTAATTGGACAGGTGCCAGAGGTGTGCGGGTCGCAAAATATGGTGATGTGTATTCTCTTTTGTTTTTTTTTTCTGGTCGTTTTTGTCCCGCGCTCGGCTGTTCGCTCGGTGCATCGCATGTCGGGCACTGGAAGTGGCGAGGCCGATCCAGTGCGCGGCAACACGAGCTTGGTATCCTTGCGAATGTCGAACGCGGGCTTTTTCCTCCTTTTTGTTTTGTTTTTGAGCGCGTTTTCTGCTTTTTCTGGGAGATGCATGGGGTCAATCAAATAAAATAAAGATATGAAGGTCGCGGGCACAACATGCAGCAGCGTCCGGCAGGAAGCGGAGGAGCACAGGAGCTTCACGTCGAACCCAAGCGTCATCACCTGCTGATCTCACCTGCGCGCCGCAGAGTGAAAACCAGTAGACAAAGACCGCTTGGGAATCGGCGCGAGTACCCCGGTATCCGCGTCCTCGTTCGCCGCCGCGGCCCACACTAACACAGTTCCTGACAACGCATGCGTGTCGTTCCACGGGATGAATCGTGTTGTCGGTTGTTGCGGGTGGAGGAGACTGGCGATCGGGAGCGCGGCGAACACAGAGAGAATACGGGCGGCGAGCTTCTTTTGTCATCTCTTCCAATTGATTACGGTTAATAACCAACCTT